>VZUD01000048.1:1967551-2003332 GCA_013401065.1 Cepphus grylle
ATGAAAATCTGGAGGAATCTGATAAGTGTTTATTTCTCTGTGTGTGTGTATAAGTACATATTGTGCTCCTCTAGTTCCAAAGAGTGCAATAGAAGCTAAACAGCAATGCTCAGTGTTACTGCCAGATACTTCTGGATTGAGGAAAACAGTCTGAGGACAGCTGAGATTCCTTCAGTGGGAAGAGTAAGAGAGGTACTTGGCAACCTCAGAAATTTGCAGTGGGTCTCGAGATGAAAACATATTTTGGATCTGTGAGGGAGTCCCAGCTCTTACAATATGACTGGTAATATTTATTGCCTGGTAATTACTTGCCTGGTAATATTTATTACTAAGAATTTCTGTTTATTGCCTAGGAAACTTTAAAGGCAGCCTTTATATATCATTGCAACTGGAAGAAAAATGCGAACATTTCCAAATCGTAGAATGGATTCATTTTTTTAGTATGTCTGCTTATGCTATGAGCTATCTGTTTTGTTATGGAGCCATACAGTGGTGTATAGCCAGTTTAAAACAGCTACATCTACCTAAGAATGGGGTACGTAGAAGAGTTCAGATGGAATTGTTGGCTCTGTGCAGGACATCCCTGTGTGGAAGCAATACCTTCCTTCCATCACCCTCCGCTGCCCCTTCTGGTGATGCCGTGGCTGTGCAATGCTCTGCCTTTCCTCGCGCTCCACGTTTCTCTTAGAGCTTCCTCAAATGTTTTTCGCTTAAAGCTTATTGCTAACTTCAGGGCTGCCCCTTAATCCTTTGTCAAAGACCTCAGGTTTGTTAGTCTTATTAGTCTGTTACCATGGCGTTTCCTTCATTTATATTCCTTTGTGAAAGATGCCCTGGTTCACATTGGTGCTTACAAACTACATTTTCAGTTAAATGGTATTCTGCAGGACTTGCACGTATATTTTGGCTAAACTAATTTTCTTTTGGGTTCATTGATCTCTTTAATGAAAGTCTAAGCATTTTTATGAGTCAAAACCTCATTACACTGTACAGAGGCTGTACTTTAAACCTATCTGTTCTGTTACTGTACATTTTAATAAAACTTTTATTAGATTTCTTTTCTGTTGAAAGACAGCAGGAAATGTTTCCTTCATTAGAAAACTTGAGGTGCTGGGAAACTTAATGTTGCATTCTTGTTTTCGGATTAATTATGGGTTTTGTTATACCTGGTTAATGGGTCTTCTATGAAAGGAATTCAATTTAAATTATCCCATAGAAGATAACTGCATTCACGTCAAGATTATCTTTACACATCTGATCATGTGGCTTCTTTTCAATGAATAATAATTTTTTTTCAGTCTTGGATTTATTAAGTTTTTCCTGTTGTAAATGAGTATGATATGCATTTCGTAACAAGGTATTTAATCTAAATTCTGCTTCTACCAGTGACACTTCACTTTGCTACAGCAGCAGATGCAAATCTATTGCAAATGTAAATCTACTGAAATGTATTTTTTTCCCTTCTTTTAGTGATGGAGTCTTCATTTTATTTTAAAGTGGTTTCTGATGCAACATGGGGTACAGTAATCTGCACAGCTATTAGGTTGTCTGAATAGGATGAAATGAAATTCCTATTTCATAGGAATGAAAGCATTTTTATGTGACTTAATTTTGTAAAATCCTGAGTAGCATCTGGAGGGAAGAGAATGACGGGGAATTAAAAACTCGGGGGATTTGCTCAATATGTTGAATCTACTCCAATATCTTATTTTTCCTTCTATGACTACTGCGCATATGTTTGGCCTCTACCGAGAGCAGAAGAACGTGCTTAACTGAAAGCTACAAGAAGGGATTTTTTTCTGTAGATATAAGCCACTTTGTCCTCTTTCTTATATTAGAGCCACATCTTATTAGTGTCCTGGGCTTAAGTAAGAGAGGTTAAAAGTCACTTACACTTTTTTTCCCTGCTGCCACCACTCTGGAAGGCTATAATCGAGAAAGATTTTTATATCCCATTATATCTGTGCTTAAGTTATTCCTGTGTTCCTAACTCTGTTTGGTTTTTTTTGGTTTGTGTGGTTTTTTTTTTTTAAACCAGGAAATATATATTAAAAAAAAGCCAACCAAACGAAAAACCCCACTTCTAACCCAAATGGGTAGTCAACATGAAGCACCTTGCATATTGTTCCCCTTAAAGAGGGAAATTAGTGAAAGGCAACCTTATCACCAGCACAGACTTGTTTATTTGAAAGCGATTTGCACAAAGCCCTAAGCACAAGCAAGATCCAAATGTAAGTTTTTGAGGGGGTACTCCTAACTTTATCTTTTAATAATGATTATTCCCCTATTTCTTAGCTAGTGCTGAACCCAAAAAAGCTTCTTCCTTTGCTTTCTCTTGGAGTCAGGCTCTAAATTGGACCACTTCAGGCTTTTTTTTGGTTTCTTCTCCAGCTTACATCTCCATTCAGACAACCCCAAAGTGTAGGCCCTGGCTGAAAAGGTCATGGCTTTTGGTGACCTGTACTTTGCCACAGAAATTGGTTGACCTCGTATCCTCTTGCTCTTCTTGGGAGACGTGTTGTTTTTTTTTCTGAATAACCATGTCCAGCCATGTGAATATACTCAGAGCCTGCCTGGTGGGTCGACATTGGGCTGCAGCCGGATGTTTCTCACATCCTCAGTCCTCACGGGTGTTTCACCCTTCCTTATGTCTGCCTCCCGAGAGGTGCCAGCAGCATCGCCTCTGGGCTCAGCCTTGCGGTGGGCCATTAGAAGCAGGTGGAATTAGCAGTGTGGGGCAGCCCTGGCTGCTCCCCTCTGAGCCTGCTGCCAGCTCCTGGGCAGGGCCACCCCACCCCACTGCTCACAGTGCTCGCTGCTCAGCAGTCGGTCTTTATTGATAAAGTGCTGTCGTGTATTTGAATATCAAAGTTATCCCAGCAACAGCTTCTTTCTCATTGCTGTTGGTGTCTTACTGATCTGAGAGCCCCACAGCTGAGTAACGGGGGTGGGCAGAGCAGAACGGCAGAACGTGGCTCCCCAGTGCTGGTGGTGCTACACGGGTGCTCTGGGACGTGGGAGAGGTGGTGGCAACCATCGTACAGCAGAGAAAGGAGCTGAAAGGAGATGGGAAATCTACAGGTAAAGCCAGTTAATGCTCTTTGGTGAGCATGCCTCAGCCCTGCATAGCAGTAAATATTTGTAACACAAGGGAACATGAGTCTTATCTCAAAATATTGTGAAAGAAGGAACACACAACAGTCTGTACAGCAGCAATGCTGACGTTTACCTTACCAGGGGCTCTTATCTCCTGGCTGGTGGTGTCAAGAGTTGCTCTTTTTCATGCATGGGGTTGTTTTGAACCTGAAGTTTTAAACTCTTAGTTACATACAGATGTCCCCCCCAGCCAGGTGCGGTGGATTTACATCCCTTGGTTTTCATTAGTTCTCCTCTTATCAGTAGGAGGGTTTTAAATCCTCAGGATAAAGGGAGTGTTTTGTAGGAAAAGCTTTCTGAGGCTTCTGAAGCTCTCATGCTTGGAGGCTGCCTGGGGAATGGGCCTTGTTCTGGTTGGGTTTGGGTTTAGTATTTAATCTTTTTTAAAAGTCTTTGATAGTTGCTAATGTTCAAGCTGGTGGCTATGTGTGGAATATATGCCAAAGCGCTAATCTGTAAAAGATGGTGTTGAATTGTTTGAGTTATGTACTTCTAAAATAAATGTCTGTTTAGAGTGACCTACTTCTGACGCGCTTCATCTGACATGGGGAGCACCTTCTTTCTTTCCAGTAAGCAGGTCACTTTGAGGTGTTCCTAATGAGAGGAATAAATAATTTATGAATATAGAGCTGTTTAATTTTTTTTTTTTTCAGCTGGGGCTTTGATCTGGAATTACACGGAGGTAGTGGACTGGTTCAGATTCCAGGATAAATGCTTCCCATGCCTCCAGGAAGTGATTTACTTTTGACCTCCTCCAAAGACTTCAGGTTTTGGCTCCTGACAGGCATTCTGTCATAGGTAAGGAAGAGTTGTTGATGCAAACACCTTAGGTGTTGTACTGAATGACAAATCGATAATAATTTGTGACACAATGTGTGTAATGACTGGCTGCTCGCTTCTGAAGGACCACTGTAGGTGCTAATCAGTGAGTCAGCCCAAGCGTGCTGACCTCCGAGGCTTTCATCTCTGGAAAGCTGTGTTAAAATGTATACTCTGCCTTACTGAGCAGAGAGGATGACATAAATACAGCCAGTTCCATATAGCTGACATGACTTGAATTAACTGGTGAAAACTGACTGCTCCCTCTTAATTGTTACAAAATAGCAGTACACCAAGTAAAGCAATAGGAATGTTGTCAGTGTTTAGTGGTGAATGATTCAGCATCATTATCTTCCTAATAATGTGTCTAGAATAGCGTGGGTTATATCAAATGTGTTTACATTATTACTTTGGCTTTCAATGATCAAACTTTGTGCTTTATTTGCTGCTGGTTTCCTGCAGCTTCTTGGTATAAAATAGGATGCAATGGCTGTTGGCTGCAGGTCATCAAGCAAATGATTTGCAGTGTAGGCTCCTTGAGCAGTGTTCTCAAAAGGAATGTGTGGTAACACCAGGCCTGTCCAACTCATGCCAGCCCCCCTTGACTCTCTTCTAGCTGTGAACGGGTCGTGTTTTCCAGTCTGAGAAATGCTCTGAGTTTGTGCCTGGTCTACCCTAAAAGTTCCACGAGAGCTCTCAAAGTTCTGAGAGTTCTCAAATTAGTGGACTGAATTGATGTGAAACTGATTTAGTTTTTTTTGCAGTCAACATTTAGATATGTGTTTTTTCTTATTCGAGTTGCTTTAACCTAGAAAGCATGACTGTACTTTGTCATATTTGGCCAGCCTGAGGGTTTTTTTGGTGGTCTCATACATGTGATAGTGCACTTCTGTTGTAATCAAACAGCACAACTCAGGCATGCAATTTTCTGCTAAGTATTTTCTTATTCAGCAAAAAGGTTCATGCAATAGGTCCCCACTCAAACCTGAGCAAATCTGTTAATTGGGTGGAAAACTTCAAATAATACCGCAAGAGCTGTAGTGTGCCGCTGAGGTTTGGATCAGAGCTCTGATCTGAATGACGTGATGTGGCATCCAGAGCTGAGGCTGCTGCTTTTGCACCCTGTGGCAGCCAGAATCCGGTGGAGGAAGGGATTTGTTGCGTTTTTCTATTGGGAAGTTTATGGGAGCTGGGTCCAGAAAAAGCTGCCTCTTTCCAATGCTCCTGCCAACTTCTGGCTCGGTAGGCTCCTAACTGTTGCAGTAGCAAAGGTTTTTCTCTCCTGAAGTGTCAAGAATTGCATGCCCCCTTGGTTCAGCTTCAACTCACAATAAGAGAAACACTGGGTACTGGCCTGATATTCTTGTTCCCATACTAAGACAAAAAGTGGTGTGTGGGTTTTTTTTTTCCCAGCTGATACATTTAGGAAATGATTTTTATTCAGTTCTTGTTTAAACAAGTCCATTTACCCTTTATTTATACTACCACTTGACTCAGAGTTGCATTTCTAAACACTGCAAATGCTTGAGAATTAGTATCTAATTAGCAAAATCTAAGAAGTTCTGCAGTTTTGGATCTCTTCTAGACTTCTGCTGCCTGGTCCAAAAGCTTATTAAAATGCCTATGATGAGATAATATTGCAGCAAGCACCAGAGGCATAGTCCTTCACCCTGTTTTCACTCCTCAATAATGCTTAATACTGCTCAATATTCTGTATGAATGAGAATAAGCTTGTGAAGTCTTGCAGGGTAGGTGGGTTAATGGATCGATATTGACCTTTACCATTACAACTGCAATTAAAGCTGCATATGAACTGAAATGAGGGTAGCGGTTTCAGCACAAATGGAGAGGGTGTGGGGTTTGCAGCAAGATTTTTCTTCATCTAACAGTACTTTATGCCGTTTTAGAGGTCTCTGAAAACATCACAGAATTGCAAACAAAAATGTATGGAGAATGCTATGAGGATGTGGATAGTTTTAAACCAAGACTATGTTGTGTGGATTTTTGTTGTTGGTGGTGGTGTTTGCTTTTTTTTTTTTTTCCTTGACAGTACCAAACCTCCTAGCAGTGAGTTTGAGCTATCTTCAACGAATTCAGATGGTATTTGGTTTTACTGACTTGCTTTCTCTTACTGGATTTGCTGTGTGGTTTTGATGGCAGAATGACATTTAGCTCAAGAAGATCTCGCAGGCAGCGGGCAGACTGGCTTAGCAGCGTAGTGCGCTCTGTGGGCCATGGCAGTGTGAAGCCAGAACACGCTCGTTCCCTGGCGTCACACACCCTTCAGAAGTCGGCTTCCCTCGCCGGTGTGATAGCCTTTGAACGCCCTTTGGCTATGCTTTCACATCTTGTGTCACCACCTATGTCACACAAGTGGCCTGGCACTTCCAAGTCACGATGAGGGAATCTTTGTCTTCAGCAGGTAGGAAATGTGCTCATTGAGATATGACTCTTGGGCAGCTGGGAAAGGGAGGCTTTCAGCATCATCAGAGGCTTCTGAACTTTTTGTTGTGTTTACTATTTTGATTTAATCTCATGTCTATGCTGTCTGTTGCTTTGGTGTTGTTTTTTGCTTTGTTTGGGTGGGTTTTTTTTTTTTTAGGAGATGGGGGTAGCAGTATGTATGGGAGGGAAAAATAAAAATCAGTTTCACACAGTTAATACAGCATGAAAATGAGAACCAAGTATGGGGGGGTGGGGTGGGAAAAGGGGATGTGTGGGTGGAAGGGCTCAAGGACAGTCAATCCATTTCAGAATACTTTCTCTGTTTTCGAAAAATAAAATTTAAAAAAAAAAAATAGCTTTTCCACTGTGTATCAAAGCCCTAACTCTGCATTCAAATGGGAATGTATGTTTGTGGGTGGCTTTAACCCTAGTCCTCTTTACCTGCTATTCTCACACCTATGTTTTATTATGAAATACAGAAATATGTGAGGGTCTACATTAAGAAGCAAGAGGAGACATGAAATAGCTGAAAATCTCCTATCATTTTAGACAACTTTTGTTATACACTGAAGAAGGCTATGTTTACAGCTACAGAAAGGGAAAGAGAAATACTCCTTAATTCCCACATCTTGTCCTGACAAAATATAAGTTGTAGAAAGGATAAAGTGAAATAGGAAAATGAGAATGAAAAACTTCAAAGGAAGTTTAAAAGTAGCCAGGAGATATTAAGTGAATGGATTGAGAACAGCACAATTTCGTCATTGAACAGTGTCAGGTTTTGCTACCCTTACTTAAATTAGTATTTTAACTTTGCAAAGGGTTAAAAGCACTCTCAAAGCTCTGCCCTGCTCATGATGGGAGAGCTGCTGCCAGCACTGAAGTATAAGTTTTTAATTTGTCCACAGATACTTGTATGTGTGGAAACAAAGTAAAGAAAACATGCTTTCCAAGTTGGGCTACGTAGTACTCTCATCTCCAGAAAATAATTCCTTTTTGAACAAGACTGAAAATGAATAGGATCCTACAGGTACCCGTCTTGTCTCTGGCACTCCTGCCAGCTGGATGGCCACCCCCTGCTGCATAACAGTGAGAAGAAAGCTGAAAGGGCCAGGAGGGATTGATCATTTTGGGTTCAAGTGCAGGATGCTCCCCAATGTATCTGGGAGAAACAAGTAGTATCGATCTGTTCTGTGGGAATGCTAAACCTGCGCTGAAGAGAAAAATCTCATTAAAGCTCCCCAAGATGCCCTTTGCTGCTATTGTTTCTGGTTTGTTTTTTTTTTTTTTTAAACACTTTCTGTACAACAGTCTTCTTTAGATTAAATGGCCTCAAGTGTAGCAGGATCAATGCAGCTATCTGGAGATTTACTTTTGGTAAATAAAAATAATTGTAATAACATGGCAAATAAATTTTATTTGCTGTATCTAGTGAAAACCAGGGCAGAATCTTTAATTTGTTCTGAAGTGTTGAAAATCTATAACGCTAGGTGTTTGGGTGCTTCTTCTTTCCCTCTTGTGCTGGACCGTGTTCTCAATGTGGCAAATAACCTTGTCCAGCAAAGATACTTTACTTTTATTTAAAAAAAAATCCAAAACAAACAACAACAACAATAACAACAAACCCCAAACCAAAACCCAAAAGCTAATTCATACTATAGAATGCCTCGGGTTGGAAAGTACTATAAAGATCATCAGGTTCCAACCCCCTGCCATGGGCAGGGCCACCTCCCACTAGACCAGGCTGCTCAAAGCCCCATCCAGCCTGGCCTTGAACACTTCCAGGGATGGGGCATCCACAGCTTCTCTGGGCAACCTGTGCCAGTACCTCACTGGAACATGAATATGTTTGAAAGTAACTGCAGTTGAAGTGGGACTGTAACCCTTATTACGTCACCTCTGTTTAAGCTAATCTGGATCAGACTCTTTCTTGTTCTCTTGAATTATTTTAGAGACTATTACATAAATCATGTATACTTTGATGTCTTTAGACTGCTGCAGGTAACATTGAAAAAATACAATAGTTATTGTGTCCTTCCCTTTTTAGATTCCGTATATAGATGTTTATTTGTGTCTCAGTAGATATTTAAGTGTGATTTAGTCTTAGATGTTGGTTAATGTTTTTTTTCCTAAATTTTTCCTGAAAATTAAATTTCCAGTTGAGTTTGATAATGTATCACAGAAGTAATAACTTCTGGTTTTGGTGCTTTTTATCTGAAGAGCTCAAAGTACTTTGGAAATGCGAAATGGAAATTTATTATGTACGTGTAGTATTGTGCAGGGAGCTTTATGAAACTCATGGCCTGTAAAACTATGTATACAGACAAGTCCTATGTATGGAAGACTATTTAGAAAGAAGACCCTCTCCACTCCTATACTGAAGTTGTGTGTTGAAGCTCCCTCTCAGCAGGAGCTGACTGACAAAACTGTCTTTGGACCAAGTTCAACAGTGACAGGCAACACCAAGCAATTTGCATCACTTCGATTCCCCTTTTTGTTCCTCAGTTTGCCTGGTATGCAAACATACCTGTACAAACGCAATCTGCCAAATATTGTTGCTCCTTTTGAGAAAGTATTAGTAGTGATTCAGCATCCAGAAAAAGGGTAGTTTGATTCCAGAGCTTGTACAACAACAGAGGACCTGGTCTCTTGTGAACCATCAGATCTGAAAAAAAAGGAATAAGGAACGATCAAGGCTTTCTTGTTTGATCTAGTTTAATTTTTCTGTGAATATGGCAAGCTTCTAGTAGTATAATCTCTCAGACCATCATTTTTACTTGACAGCAGCTAATTGCTCACATTTTTTTCAACTTTCTGACCTTTAAATGGTGCCACTTTTGACAGCACTTAAACATGGTGACTGCTTTTAGAGCAAGTAAGAAGAAACAAGGCATGCATTTCCACTTTAATTAGGATTTGTAGTGCATTAATGACAATCATGTTGACAGAAAACTTTACACACTTGTAAGGCTGTCATGATGGGCAGTTGTTATTCCTTGTCATCTTCCTTTCTTTTTCCTATCCATAAAAGTGAAGAGTGGCCCCAAGGGTAATGTGACTTGGTGCACAGCGCGGCATTCTATTGAAAACACATCTCTGCTGGTGACATGAGGGAAAATCACTGTATAATGTACTGCCAAGCTGCGTGTAGAGAGGAGGCAATGGCAAAAGAAGGCTCTGTGGCAATCCCCACATTGTGATACTTCTGGAAGTTGCAGGGTGTGTCTGAGCGTCTCCTACTCTACATGGAGAATGTCTAACTTGCTAGATAATTTGGACAAACAACTTCTGAAGGCAGGAGAGTGCCATGTGTTTTGGGTTTCTCTACTAGACTCTGTCTGAAAGACCTGAGTGCATGCAGTAGGGCCAACTCTGACCTGTCCCGTAGGTCTGGCCTTACCATAGAGTGACAGCTCATGGGATTGAGAATGTGGGTCTTGCATCCTGCTCGTCCCAAACAAGGAAGCAGGTTGGAGCTGATGATTGCCGACAGAACTGTTTGCTGTTGCTGTTTCACAGACCTCCTCAAATGCTAGGGCTCCATTTCTCTTGTGTGACTACG
The DNA here is from genome assembly GCA_013401065.1 of Cepphus grylle. Lineage (NCBI taxonomy): Eukaryota > Metazoa > Chordata > Aves > Charadriiformes > Alcidae > Cepphus > Cepphus grylle. The sequence goes on from VZUD01000048.1 coordinate 1,977,531, forward strand.
TGGGCACTTTTCTCATCTTGGGAGAAAAAGCTGCAGGGGAATACAATGGTGAGGATGTAACTGCCACCAGAATAATTCACTGAGCTTGTAGTTAACTCTTTGGTGTGGCCACTGGCAAAAGAGAGCCTCTGGGAACAAGCTGTGAAGCATGGTTGTCACTTGGTTTCCCCTTAATTAGGGTAATGCTTGTCTATAATTTTAGATTTAAACTTATACACGTGCCTTTCATGTCTACCTCTTGTGGCTCATGGACTGAAACCCCAGCATCTAGTAAACTGCTCTTAGAGGATGTCTCTGCTATACTTGTACAGAGGACTGTACAGACCTTCTGAGACCAGTTGCCATTTCTTTGAAAGAAGCTTTACTTAAAGTTGAGATCACTGAGGAAAAATGAAATACATAGGAATGTTTAAGTGCGTGTTTCAAGTTATCATAAGTTTGACTTTTCTCTAAGGCTCTTACTAGCAGGTTATTGAAAAAATAGAATATAAAGAGTAAATGTTGGCTGTGTTCAGTTGGGATTTTTTTCTTTTTAGGAAGGATTCTTTTCTGACCCACTTTAGAAGCAGTTTGTCCTGTGTTTGTTTTATACTACCTCTTAATATTGTGGTCATCTTATGTGGAGCAGACTTCTTGTGATTCCTAGGGAAACTGTTTGCTGTCCTTTTCCTATATATATATGTTTGTTTTGAAAGTTATTATTAGCCGAACTCTTTATTGTCAAAGTAGGTGAATCAAGTCACTGAACTCTGGTATATTCATAACACCTTTGTACTAGATGGGTATCCCTGAGTCAGTGAGTGTGTGACTTTTGAACTGCTCAAAGAAGGGTTTACTCTCTTAAGACTTCATTCCTTCTCTGTTTTCCCTGACTTAGTCATATAAATACTAATATTTTTAGACCTTTGAATGGTCACTGTGTAGTGATAAACTTAACAGTAAGGAGGAGTAGTAAAATGACACAACTAATGTCACAAACATTCAACCTTCATAAATAGGAAAATGAAGACCTTTCTAGGAGAGGTAGGTTGGACAGTGCTGCTTTAGGCATGCTTTTGGTACACGTGATGTGGATTCTTCAGGCCGTGTTCTGAGTTTGTCTTGTCTGCCTATTTTTCATAGAAAGCAAAGGTCTCACCCTTCAATTAAAGATAAATGTGCTCTTTCCACTTTTTAGAGACGTGTGGGAGAATGAAATGTGCCACATTTGAGTTGGGTTTTGCTGGGTTTTGTTTAAATATCTAAAGTATTTTTAACTTGAAAATACACTTCCATAAATGAAAGACCCCAAATAAAAGTGTCAGGATTTCATTGGCTTCTTATAAATCCTGAAAATACGTTACTCAGTTACAAACCATGAATATTTCTAGAGCAGTGCACATATTCGTAATACCTCTCCTAGTAAAATAATGACTGTAATTAGAGCACGAAATTTTAAGAAATATTCTTTTTCACCCTGTTCTGCACCTTCTGATAAAACTCTCTGAGAAACATCCTGTATCTGGATGGCTTGTTCTGTAACCTCATTGACTAAGATCTCACGAAGGTGCTATTTCCTAACTCTTGGCTGTGTACATTAGAATTTAGACATGCAAGGAGGAGATGCAGCACTTAACCTTGAGGATATGCTATTGAAATGTTATTTGTTAATTCATTCTAATAGGCCAATCTAAGTACTTGTACAACCTGAATAGGATGAGTGGTTGTTTTGTTTTGATGAACATTTAGGGAAAAATGCGTTGCCCACATCCCTGCCTGCAGATCTGTAGGGGTTTACTGCTTATTTTCCTCTGCTAGCTATGCATGTGGCCTTTAATGTGAATGAAAAGAATGAGAACGCTCATTACGAAAAATAGCCTGATAAGTTTATATATAATTTAAAAAGGCTAAAAACCTTATTATTTACAGGAACGTGCTGGGAGCTACATCCAAGTAGCAATTCTTACTTTCCGTGCAGAATTCTGCGTAAGGCTGTTAACAGCATCACATGTTGTAGACAAATACTTCTTGTTTTCATGGGAGACAAAAGAAATATTGATAATACTGAGCGGAATGTGCTGTATTTTTCGGGCAAAGTATGTTGACCTGTTGGCATTGCTGTGGCCCGCTCTCACGAAAGCGTGACCTTGTTTTGGAGCGGCAAGCTATTTATGCTAGGCTCGATGTGCCTTCTGAGAGTGTGGACAGCAGTTCCCTTTTGTCTAAAAGCAGCATGCCCAGCTTGAATTATCGAGAAAATGGCTTGCTTTAAAAATGATAATGCCCAGAATTATGCCTGAAGACTCTAGAATAGGAAAACATTTAGCTGCCTCTCACGCTGCAGTTTGTTGAGGTTCAGGCATGTTTAAATACTGATGAACCAGGGCCTCACTTATTTTTCAGGCTTGTAAATGTTTTTTAATTTATTATTTTTCAAGTAGGTTTCAGAAACATAGTGTCAGTTAAAGAAGACAATAGTAAGGCACACCATGACAAAAACAGGCTTCAGCTCTGTTTTTGAGATGTTTTCACCAGTTCCAGTCTCTCTCTGTGTGGGGCCAGAATCCTGCAGTGCAGATGTTTGCCCAATCTGTTACTTGCATCTTTTTTTTAGATACTGCTTTCCAGGATTCAGTCTCTTATTCTGAATTCCTTCACCAAATGTCTGACCTTGTGTTTGTCTGTGAATAGCTTTGACTTGCTAGCTAAGCCGGTTTGTTTTTATGGTTATCCTACCCCGCTCAACATTTAGTACTACTCCAATTGGTCAGTCATCTGCATGTTTTATCAGCAGTGACTTTCCTATTTCCACCTCATTGTTTTTTGTTGCTTTGTTAGTTGTTTTTTTTTTTTTTTTAACTCTAACAAAAAACTGATCCGGAAAAATAATTGCTTTTAAAATCTGCAGATTATGTGTCTTGGAGACATAATAACAAGCCTTGAAGGTGGAGCACCTGTGAAGATCAATCTAGCTACATTTGGGTTCTACATCAAAGAAAAAGCTTATGCCCTGACTGCAGTAATTTCTCTCTATGTGAACTCTGCTCTCACTCAGTGGTGGCAGGAAGGGATGAAAACCCCACTTATGTGTGAGAGAAATGGTTTAATTTATCTTCGAGCACACGATTCCTTGTAGTCTCCTGCTGTAGTCCAGCAAAATCACAGCATATCAGTCAAAGGACACTTGCTGAATATTTACCAAAGGTTATCTGCATCTGGGAGATATCAGATGTGTACTCTCTTATCTTAGAGGGTCATGGACTTGCTGGTTGCATGTTCTGGGATTTGCAATGCAAGGGGAATGAGTTCCTGTAAATAATGACAGGACTGAAAGATTCTTCAAACCTTAACTGCTTCAGTGCCTTAAGGATGTTAATAATGTGCCCAATGAAAGTTACCCCACTGTGAACCCTTAGCGTCACTGGATTTTCTTGCTTTCCTCTGGAATGTTATTTGCCTAATAAAATGTCTCTGCACACAAGGGATTACTCTGTAAAGGCATATGCTACAGGCACTCAAATACAGAGTAATGGTTTTATTTTTCATTCCTTTCTGCAAAGAAAGGGGGGAAAACAACATTTTTTTTTTCTTGAAAGAGCGATTCTTTGTGGCACAGTGAATCATCCTTTGCACTTTTCTCCCTCCTTCCCATCTTTATTCTAGGAAAAATTCCCATAATTGCAATCTTTGGTGGCTGTAATCAATATATCATCTTCATTTCAGTAGGCAGTACTCAGACTCATTAGGAATTCTGGGCCATAATTAAAGTCAGTAGAGAGCTCTAATAGGTGCGAGACATCCATTGTCTGTCTTGTCTCAGGGTGGTGGGTTTTAAAAACTGAATTGTGAGCTCTTCTCGGAGAAGCTGAGCCTCCAGACAGGGGTATCTGATTGCAAGAAATGATTTACAGATCTACAAAATACTTGTGCACAGCCAAGTGTAATTATCAAGATGGTCTGTGTTACTCTTAAATCTGCTAGTATTTTGGCATGATTCTACAGATACTTGTGAGTAGTGGATAAACATAGTAAGTCTGTTACTTCATTGCACTCTGCAGCTTGTGTATCTCCATTCATTTAAAAGATTGCCCTTTCTCTGCATTGTATGTTTCTATTTGTATCTGCAAATGTTAATTAACATTCTAGTTCGTCAATTTCAGAAACTTGACTTAAATCTGTAGCTGTTTATGCCTGGATGTATCTAATCCTATTACCCTTACATCTTCTATTGATGTGAGAACTGGGGTAAGGCCTTCCATATATGGTGTGTTTTTTCTGTTCCTCTGGTTGCTAGAGCAGTATCTGTTTAGAGGGACATAATGGAAATAATTGTTACTGGAGTGGCTTGGTGGGCAGACAGTGGGTGAGTAGGTCAAGGTGACAACATAAAAATGTACCGTTCAAAAACTGCTTGCAAACTACAAATTCCTTTGTGTTCTGAGATTACAACTGCGTGTTGTCCCTGTGTGGTTTTTTACTTCAGAATACGGGAGAATGCTTTACATTATAGTGTGCACCCAGAGATAAGCGGAGTTACCTTTCAAAAGGCCAAGAATTACCTCACTGTGACTAGAGGCAATGGATTTATTTCCAGTTCTGAATTTGGAAAGATAACTGATATCTAATAATCATCTCTTAACAATGGTTACTCTGTGGTTGTAAGAAACTTGGCAGACAATTAATGATGAATTAAATCCACTGCTTTGATCTCTCTCTTTGATAAATGTCTATGGGCAGATAATGATTCTTTCAAATGGATTTGCTGTTCATTTTCTCTTAAAGCCTTTTCTTCACTGTGGGTATATTGAGCTCTTCCTCTGTTGCCATATCTCTATTAGCAAAAGCTCTAGTAGAGAAGGGTGTTGTATTTGCAAGAACAATTACTGCTTAGCCCAATAACTTTAGTTCACAGAATTTGTAGACTGATATACATTACAGTGGCAAAAACATCACCATTGTCAGTATAGGGTACGTTTGGAGGTTTTGCATTCTTAAAAATGTACCAGGAAAATAACAGATGTACCTGAAATATTTTGGTGTATAATTATACTAACTGAAGCATACTATGTGGTTGTTGGTCCCTGGGTCTGTGTAGATATAAATCCTTCTGCATTTTTTTAACAGTTGATCCCAATGGTATAACTTTTCTCTTGTTTTATTTACCTCCGTTCTTACGTAACTATTTTATAGAACGTGAAGGAAAATGCAGAATACAATGTAGTTCTGATTTTTTTTAATGAACTGCATCTAACTACACTTAACCACACTTAACTGCATTCAGATCTGGAAACTTAAAACATTATCTCTTATTTCACTGCATATCTCCCAAGGGAAGAGAATTCTATCAACACTGTACAACTTGTCATAATTAGCACTGGAGTGTGTTTAAACAGTGGTGTGGAAGGATCCCTTTACAGAAGATAGAACAATTAGTAGTATTCCTTAAAAGTTAACGTTGAGAAACGAACCAAGGTGATAAATCAGCAGGCAATCTTCAGAGGGGTAACGACACTTGTAGTTTGTAGCTTTATGGAATATGAACCAGCAGCCTGCAGGCAAATATCTCTAGGTAGGCCCACCACCAATCACCTGGGCTAAACTGGCTGCCAATATCCACTCAGCACAAATATGTTTTTCAGGCAAAGGATCTATTGCTGTTTTCCTTATTCATGTAGCTCCCATTAATGTCAAAGGGAACTATGTGTTTGCAAAAAGAAAATGGATCCCCTGAGGGTGTCAAGTATTGTAAGGTAATGTTCTTCTGTTACGTTTTATGCACTGCTTATTTTTATGAGTTGTTGTAATTGTTTAGTGTGTGTGATTGCTTTAGGGCCTGCTGTCAGGTGTGGAATCACTGCATAAAAAGGGCTCGTGAATGAAATATTGAGAATGTAGAAAAGCAGCCTCATCCTAATGTTAGCAAAGCAAATATATAACATTTGAAATAGGAACTTACATAAGGAACAGCAGAAATTAAGAGCTGCTTGAGAACTGTGAAAGTGCATGGTCCTAACTGAGCAATTAATGCCTGCAGTTATTGACATTTCAGTAATTCATTAAGATCTGTATCAGTTCTGAAACAACTGGTCTGCTGGGAGGAGAGCCTATAAAGGCACCATTGATTAAATACGCTGAACCTGAGAGACCAGATTAGTGGTCATATTTCTAATTTGTAAATCAAATACGTTTACAATGTAAACAAGTTCTTTGTTCTTGTTTTTGAGGAAACCTTTTGACATGAACTTGGAAGTGCTGTTACCTGAGCTAGCGGAATTATTACAAAGTAATTGTGAACCTTTTGTCTTGGTTTACACAATCAGTCAGTGAAAATTAGACATTCCTTGGCAATGATCAAATGATTTTTTTTTTGAGCTGTAATAATTGGACCTTTCCTTGATACAAGCAATTTGTGCTACTACAAGCAATTTGTGCTACTATTGCTACCACTATCTGAAAACTGACGGATGGGTTTCTTTTGATGCTGCTGGCTGAATGGAGTCGCTGTAAACATGAAAAGACAAACTGAGTAAGAGTTGTCCTGAATGTGAATTAAGGATGGATACAGAAGACAACTCTTAACTTTCGTAAACAAAGCTTTATATAAACTGAGGTATTTAATTGTTTTGGGTTTTTTTGGTGTCATGTGAAGCTCTTAATTCAGAGAAATCTTATATGGGTTGAAAGATATTTTAAGCTACAGAGGGTGGGAGTCCTCTGCTTCCCAGAACTTCAGTGCTTTTCTACATTTGTTTCCCATCAAGATGAAAAGTTGTTACCAGGACTGAAATGCTCTTCCACCATTATCTTTCACAGAACTATAGCAATGGCTGCAGTTCTGTCCACAAAGATTTTTTGTTAAGGTGAAGAAGAGTAATTACATCGTCTCCTGTGCTTCCACTTGATAGCAGTTGTCTTTGGTGCAAACCTGCTCATTTGGAGGTTAGGCCACTCAAGTGAGTGGTTCTACTGGGTAAATAATGCATTAGCAGAAAAGCTGTAAATAATGACAGTAACTTTTTTATTAACATACAATTTTCTACCCAGTCCTTGGCCATGGGACTTAACTTGGCATTGCCATATCTGATTTGGTTCAAGTCAGGAATGATGAGTTAAATCTGCAGACAAATTCAGTCGGTGCATCAGATCTGTGGTACGTGGTTGATGTGGATTATCGCCAGAATATGGGGACAACCGGTTTGTGATGTGCTGATTTATATACCCAGTTGTTGACTCTCTTCTGATATGTAACCTGTGTTATAGCTCCAAATAAAATTCAACCCTCTGACATATTCCTCAAGCAGCTTTTTCAGAACTTTCTTCTACATTGGGAAAGCATAAACCATACTGTGTTGATGCTTTTTTGTCTACGTCTGATATGTTCTTGAAAAAAGCCAGTATGAGTTACTTCAATACTGCTGTCTTTAATAACAAAAGCAGTTCTTTTTCCCCAGAACATGCAATATTTCCCTTTGTCTCTCAAGTGGATCTCTGATACTGTAACTAGGTTACCAAATTGGCACAATAGGCAAGACAGCTGGCTGGCCAAGTCTGCATATCTGGCAAGACAGTACTGCAGGTGCAGGAATAAAATACTTGTTTTCAAGAACAATTTTCTGGGGCTGACTTCATGCGATTGAGCTTCTTGCAAACAGCAGATATTTTTCTTCCCATTGCACAGCTGAAGACTAGAATTGCATTAATCTACTTATCCCTAACTTTCTGCTATAGAAATTGATTCTATCGGAAGCCATTTTTCTTGTGTTCCCTTTCATACCAACCTGCTTTCCTATTTCTCTCCAGTATTGCATGAAATACTTGGATTGCAGGTGATCTGGTGAATTAATTTCAAATCATTTTATTACTTCAGTGACCACTTGAGTTCTTCGCAATGGTACTTTTCAATGTTTAATTAAAAATAGAATTCTGTAAAAGTCAAATTATGTTCAAGCCTAGCTTTGGGGAACAGAAATAGGAAATTAAAAAGGGGTATGTGAAAGTAATTTTTTCAGTAGAAACTTCAAACAAGTTTCCAGCTTTTAAATGCATTGGATTGTTTTTTGATTTGAGTATTCCATATTCAGGTATACTAATTTCTTGTACGGTCATTGAGCTGGCCTTAGTGCGTGAGAGCTGATCTTTCTAATTAAGACTAATTGCTGAATTAATGCAAACACTTGAGTCTTAGGTTTACCAGCACAGCTGTTGCCTATAGAGGAGAAAGGAGGGTCACTGTACTGTCCCTGAGGGCAGTTTCCCCAAGGGTCCTGTTGACTAACTCCTTGAAGAGCTGGAAGTTTGCTATCCTAAAATTCAGGGTCTTGGCTTTACTCTTCACCTGACCCATATCCCTCAGGAGCGCAAACTCCACCGGTGCATGATTGCTTCAGCCCAGGCTGCCTCCAATGTTGGTGTGACCGATGAGCTTGCCTGCATTGGTGACCAAGTTACTTTTCAGCTCCAGCCTTCAGTTGATCAGGGAAAGAAATATCTGAACAGGGCCTCTGAGCTCTATGGGTGTGTATTGAAGAAAGATGGGTATGATGGAGCAGGGAATAATTTTAAGTAAAATTATATATAGCCAAGTATATACACAGAAAAGCAAAAGTTCTGACTAATGAAGTTTGTAAACAGTGATTAGTATATAGCAGCTGGTCCTCAGAAGGGCCCATGTAATCCCTGGATCTTAAAGAAGCTGAATTTTCTAGCTCTGGTTTAGTTCTCTATACATGAACTCTATTCTTTCTCCACCACCTCATTCCCCTGTTGTTCTACTAAATAAATCAGGTCATCTCCCACTTTGTATCTTTCCTTGTTTTTTATTAAACATGTCCCAGAGTGAGATGCGTAGAGTTGTTTGGCTTGTTGGTTGGTTGGGGTTTTTTTTGGTTTTGTTTTTTTTTTTTTTTTTTACAAGGAAAGAGGAAAGACGACCAATGAAATATATGCATCTCAAACACTCTTAAAAGATGGAGTGATATATTAAGGTCTGGTACATTTGCCAGTGACATGAGTTTTATGATTATGTAATTTTACTAAATTCAAAGGGAACAGAAAGCAAGTCAGCAGGGTTATAACACTGTAAAACCACTGTTGGGTTAAGATAACTAAAACTTAATATGTGGCTTTCTCGGTGGATTTATTCCTCCTTTCTGTGTTGTCAAGGGAGAGGAGGATGTGACTGATATGAATCAGTGTCTTTACAGGCTTAAAAAATGGAAAGAAGAGGGGGAAGGCGAGCTATCCCTAGTCGCCTGTAATTGCAAACCCTTTCTCTTGTTTGTGAACTTGCTGTACAACAGCTTGAAACCTTGAGGACCTATATTTGTTTTCCAAAGCAATTGTACGGAATGATACCTGGAGGCCATTGTATTTTAAGACAGACCAAGTCCTTGTAAAATCAAAACCGCTAACAAGTTGTAAGTCACGCGTACAATTCCTGTATGCAAGGCCTTCACCAATCTTATGAAAAGCTTTTCAAGTCAACAGCAGTATTCAGGTGCTGCCATTAACAGGTGTGTAGTACTCTAAGTTTTAGGCCTGACATAATTGGTTTTTATCTCAGTCTTGAAAAAGTGAGTAGACCAAATCCTGAGGCTGCAGCTTGCCTGCGCCTGCCTGACCAGACCTGACTAAAATGACTAGACCGGCAAAAAACTGTCCAGCGAGAAAATTGCTGTTTAATGAATTAAATTGGCGTGGCAAAAGTGTTGACTCCAGAGTTGGGTGCAGTGTGGTTGGGAGGAAGGAAGATGAGACCCCTTCAGCATCATTGAACTATTAGATAGCCTCAACTGTCTTGTACAACATTTCCCTTCCCCGAGAACAGCTACAGTTATGTCTCAAAATGTCTGCTTGAAGCCTCACTGCCCAAGTAGAGAATAGCGGGTCACGTATTACTGTGTACTCTCCCTCTCCAGGCCGGAGTCTCAGCCTTCTGTAGCAACTCAGTGATGACTCTTAAATTATCTACTGAAAAGCCACATGCCTGAGCTGCTTTGGGGCAAGGGGAATGGAGTCTTAAATCCATCAGGTTCACCCCATAGTGTTTTATATAGTGTTGTGTAAACAAAATGCAGTGGTCTTAAATGCTTGCCAGTGGGAATTTAATAAACCCTCTTACAGCGTACGGATTACTGTAATAATGGTACTAGAACTTGATTACCCTTTAAAAAAAAAAGTACTGCAGAACACTTCAGATCATGCTATGGAATATAGTAAAAACTGAACTATACCTGTCAAATGAGCAAAGAACATATTGCAGTGCATATTATATGTTCTTGCAGTGCATATTACACTTACTCTACTGGTATTTCTTCACTTTCTACAATATTCTGGATTTCTCTGGGGGTCTAACAATCGTTAGTGCTAATTAAAACCTTGTAATGGTGGCTTTATGTAAATGAAATTGTCATTTCATGTGGTGAATTTGACTTGCAACATATGTCACTCTCTCTGTTTGCCTGTTCCCCCTTTTGGAGGAAGGCATATAAAACGGGCGATACCTTCTGTTTCAAGGCCGACAGCCTTTAAGGACCCTTTGGATGTACTGTTTTTCTTTTCTTATACTGAATATAATTCAGAGAATCCTGCGGAAGCCTGCATAGCATTGTCTCTGCGTAGAGATTGGTTGTTAAAATTCTATTCCAAACAGTGTTTTTGTATGAACTGTGAGATTTCAAAGTGAGGTTAAATCTTAGAGGTTTGTTTTTCCTTAGATGTTTGTGAATTGATCCCATGGCTACCTAAATGCCACTTCAATATTACACAACTGTTTGGAACTTAATTTTGCAGCTTTTATATAGAAAACAGTATTTCTCTTGCCATTTCTGAATTGCCAGAAATGTTGGCTGCTATCAGTGTGGCTGTAAGTGGATTTCTCTCTATTGTAGGTATCTTTGTATAGGAGGAAAATGACATTGTTTTTAGACTGTATTTAAAATGCACCTCTTATGTAAAGAAATGGGAGGGAGAAAGGAATCTGTTAATGTCTCCTGATGACTTATAAAAATCCTTCTTTGCTACTTAAAAGCTACAGTATAGTTACAGTCACCCAACCAACTGGCCCCTTCACACATGCATGCTAAATTCCCTCCCAAATATGCAATAAAAGAAAGGAAGAATACTGTTCCATGCTTTAAACTGAACTCTAAGTAAGCTAGAGATACCTTCTAGAGAGATGGCAGTCTATAAGCTCCAGACTGCTATCACGTGAAGTGGGCAAACCTGACATTCTCATTATGAGTGTGGATCTGAATATATTTATTGCCACTTATACAGAACTTTTGTCTTTCAAACATGCAGGAAGATACTGAGACTGTGGAAAATGTTTCTGAAACACTTCAAGGAGCTAGAGTTGTGGATTTCATAGCTAAAGTGTGATAGGTGTGCATGAATTGATAGTTCAGATCATGTCAGGCAAGTCTAATTTAGGTCTACTGTTCTTGACAATATCACCTTAACAATAACTTGGGCTTTATCTTTCTGGGAGACATTTGAAAATACAAACTGTGTGGAAATTGTAGCTGTTTTTTTCCTCCAGCATCTGAGAGGAGTCATAAGTTCGGAAGAATATCTTACTCTGCCTTTGCTGGTTGTTGTCATTGATTTCTTTGCCCTGAGAAAGGGAAAATGAAACAAACTTTCAGACATGGTTTTCATTATGAATGGTAGATGAGGGTAGAATTATTTCTTAAAGCCTGTTTCCAGACCCATGTGCTACACTCTCTTTTTTTTTTTTTTTTTTTTGAGAGCTGGCTGCCCTGAACATGCCACTTGAGATACCACGTGTGCACCAGGACGGTTTGTGCTGTCCCTAATGTTCATGTTTATGGGGATTTAATATGTTCCTGAGTGTAAAACGAAACAAATATTCAAAAGCAGACTTTAAATTGTTGCTAGACTGCTTTGATTATTTAAGGACACTACCTCTGTGGATTTTTACCTGCCCAGATTTTTTTATAAAAAGCATTATTGTGTTTGTAAGCTGTGTCATAAGCTGTGCCTTTATTTTTGTCTTGAGTCTTACTTGTTTTGTAACAATGATAACAGATAATTTCTCACCGTTTCTCTATTAGGGCCCAACATAGCAAACAGCTGGTGCATTTACTATTAAGATATCTCTGCATGCATGTTATTTTCCAAACACTTATGAATTATGAGGATGTCAGATATTCCGGTGCAATCTGTTAAAAAGACTTACCTTGTTTGTTTGTCCCTAGACTGAAGGGGGGAAAGGGGTAGAGGAGGGTGGGAATTCCCAACACTTACGCAGTATTTACAGGGGTGGTGCTTTGAACACCTCTAGCACTTTCCTGGGTGGTAGATGCTCAGCTTTCTCTAAGTATTAATGAAATTTAGGTAACCAAATAAATTACCGTGTCTTGACTGTTCTACTACTGGTCATATCCAAGGATGTATCATGCTTGGAGAATGCTTATTTATGGATTTCTCTTTGCCAGTACAATGTGTGTTCTCCTATTTGGTTGTTAAATACTCAGGACTGGAGCCTTGTTGATCTTCCGCAAATATCTTATTTTCCTCAGTGTAAATCTGTATATGTACATAGGTTAGGCTAAGCAATATGTGTTCTGAGGCTCTCTAAGTGGGGAAAAAAAACATGATGCCTTAGCATAGATACTACTTTTTCTGAAATAAGCCACTAACTAAAACAGTTTGGTGGCTCGGGGTTGTTACAGAAATAACAATAAAAAAAAAAGTGGTGTGAATGTTCTTTACTTACAAAGAATGTGCCCAAATTTGTGTTTTTTCTCTGAACGTAGTAGAAGAACAACAGTAGGGCTGTTCTCCTTTGATTATCCCTGGATTTTACTTCTTCATCAAGTTCTTTGTAGGAGGTTGTTCTAATGCAAGTATTCATTTGGTATATCTTAAACGTGAGCTAGGTAGCTTACAGTTAGAAATAAATTGGTAGAGGTCAAGAATTAGAATAAAACTTTATGTAAATCACATGAGACCTTAATACCTGTTTGGTTGCACTTCTCAAAGCATTTGCCCAGTTTAAATTAGGTGGACAGTGCAACAAATGCAAAATTTTTGTTGCCCGTTTTAAACTTTTTAATTGACATAAAAGACTATACAGAGCAGGGCAGAAAGTTGCTCCAATGAATATCAGCTCTAGCAAAACTGTTTAATACCTGGTTTTCCTCTTGCCATCAGTGAAGAAGAGATGAGGTTTTGTAAATGTGAGTGTTTGTGTGCTTTGTGTCTGTCAATATCAGTGAGGGAGCCAGTGATTGCTGCAGTCCAGAACCTGTAGGGTGAGGTCCCCTGCTACTTTCCCCATCCTCCCAGGGGCTAACCCATCTTTTCTTGTGCTTTCCCTCACTTTCTACATCTTCCCTCCTCAGCTGTGCTGCGGTGGGGGTTTGCATCAGGAAGCTGTGCAAGTGACTCGCGTGAAGCAGTCAGTGCTACAGATGAAGCAATAGCTCAGGAGTACTCTATTTGTTAGCACTTTTTAAGGCTAGAGTGGAAGATGTTAGTGTGTTCTCACAGTGTGTTTTTGAATAGCCTTAAAAATACTCCGTCTGTGCAAATACATTAGTTTGTCATATTTTATCCATTGCCTGCAATCATTGGACCAATATTATTAGGGGTTTGTTGTATTTGTTGCATTATAATTATAGTGTGATTTTTTTTAACTTTTATTTTTAGGAATTTTAGTGGAAAATATTGTCATGCTATAAAAGATAGTCAATAAGAAAACTGTGCATGGTTATTGATACCCTGTACACAGAGAGCAACTTCCCTCTGTTTTTTTTTTTAATGGTCTCTGAAGTTACTATGTTCTAAATGCCTCTGTTAGAATATGAATCTACCCGCTCAAAATAAGTAAATAATTTAATAACTGAAGAAATTGGTCTCTGCTTTAATATAAATTAAAGCAGAGACCAATTTCTTCAGTTATTAAATTACAAATAAAAATAACGTCGTCATGGTTCCTACTTGCATGAAGATCAGGATTCTTCTCTAAAGTGAATGCTTTACAGTAAATTACAAGGAATCTGTTTCTAACTTCCTTATTCCTTTGAGTTCTTTGGCTAGATTGTTCCTTCTGTAGTTTGTAATAGACTGAAACGTAGTTGTCCTGATCCTTTACAGTGTCTGAAAATAGCTCAGCTCTGGTGAAGAGGCAGCTGAAAACATCTGGTTGTAGGTCCCTGCTGGGAAGGGAGGATTCTGATGAGCCACATAACGTGGCTGATGGGTCAAGCCTGCCTTGAGAGTTTACACTCCACCCAGGTCTGAGCTTCCTTGCTCTGCTTTGTATGGGGTATTGCAGACTGCTCTGCATGAATCCAAAAATGTGTCAAATCCAGTCTAATGTGCTCAGTTACTGAATGTCTCTTTGGCTATTCTGCCTTAGAGTAGAATAGAGGTGATGAGGTATCTCATGGACTGTTGGCATTTAACCCACGCTTTGAAAGCAAGCTTAATATATTGGTGTTATTTTATAAATTATCAGATGTGAAGCTGTACCAAGCTGTTGGGAGGTAACTAGCAGATAATAGGAAAAGGATCGGGCACTGCTTTCATTGGCCCCTGCTAAGTCCCATTTGGGCATGTTGTCCCTAGAAAGACCAGTGATCCTTCTGTGCCAGTGCTGTTTGGGATCTTAAGTCCCTGGCCCAAGGGACTAGAATGATCCTCCTCACCCTAGGTTTCTCAGCATTGTAAATCGGATCAAAGTTTTGATGTTTTAACGAATGAAGATTGTGCAAGGTTCAACAGGAAAAATATAAAGAGTAATTAATTATTAACTCTTTTGCCAGTGTGTTGCTTCTATAGTTATTGCCATGCAGCTTCTTAAATCACCTGGGTAGCTGCCCTCTGGCTCAGCATTATTCAGGCTCTGGCAATGCTCATTCATCGGAAGTTGTGTATTGCTGGGTGGTTATGGAGGAACTGGTGGAGAGACTTCCATCCTATAATGTTTCATCCAAGGGAAGGCTGCTTTATCTAGCTCCCGTCCTCCCTTTGGACAAATCAAGGTACAGGCTCAGTACAGAGATATAGGCAAGAAAAATTAATTGCCTTTGATATATAAAGAGGAGATTTGTTTTTATTGTAGCAATCTAACAGTGCCTTTAACTCTAGGTTGTATGAATATATGAGCCTTCATGACAAAATGAAGATGGATACAGAGGGTAATAGCTCTCAGCCTCTCTGTTCTATTATAGTTGCATCTGTGTAATGTCAACAAGCAAATATCTGCAAATGAAAAACTAAAAATTATGATATGTTAACCAAAGCCTGAACCACACTATCACCTCTGTGATTTATCTTCTAGCAGTCTAAATCAGTTTTTGTCTCTTTTCAGTGCCCTTCTTGTGATCACTTTTGTGAAAGTCTAATAACCTAGTCTTTCTATAGTTGCAGGTGAGCTCACCTATTCTTTTCCTCCTGGTCTTCTGTATCTTGCTGTCTCGCAGCAGGCAGAGCAAGATGGAAATGTTCCCATAGCTTCTTTTTAGGTCTCTAACAATATGTATTTTTCTGAAAAATTAGTCTAGTGTTTCTATAATTTTAAACCTTTCAAATATACAAGTACATTTATGTAATTAGTAAAGAGTATTATGACTGGAAAAATAACTAGAAGAAAATATTTAATTTAATGTCTTTTTTTTAGAAAATTATACAAGAAAGTTCAATAGAAAAATCAAGAGTAATTATTCAACTGTTGTCTGACTTGTGTTCAAAATTGCATTTTTTTCTTACGTACCAGCTATACCATTTAAAGACGTCTGATGATACTTAGGTCTATTGAGAAAAAAGATATTATCAAGCAGCCATTCTGTATATCCTTCTACAGTATTTATTCATAGCTTTCTAAAACAAAAGTAAAGCTTGGCAGAACAACAGTGTTTTCTGAGAGTCTGGCAACTAATATTTGGCTACATCACTGAGTACCATATGAAATATTAATTACCATTGCAGTTTACTCTGTGGTTGCTGATACAAGTTTAATTGTTGAAGGAGAAAGCTTCCATGTGCATCCGACTTGAATAATCTTATTTCCTTTTCCAAACACTTTTTTTTCCATTCTAATCTGTGATGTGTCACAAAGCTCTCTGCTCTCTTTGCCACTAAATCTCCACTAGGGTTTGTGGAGAATCTCTTCCTTAGCCTTGACAATGGGGAGAAACTGTTTCAATCTATTTAATAATTTAGTTGATGCTTTTCTTCTTCACACCATTCCAAAAAACCCAACCCAAACAAACCCAAACCAAACAAAAATAACAAAAAAACCCCCAAACCCCTATCAAATCACCTCACACTTTAAAAGCAAATTCCGTGTTCTGGGGGAAGTTTGACACTTGCCACAGAGTGGAATGTTCTCCTCCTTGAAGTCAGACTAGAAAGTTTTACTTGGCTGCTCTTATGATCCTGCTTTTTATTTCCTTAAGTCACCAGATTGCTTTCGGGGCAGGAATTGCAGTACTGAGTGTGAGTGTGAGAAGTTGTTTGTTTTGGGGGTTTTTTTTGTGTGCTCTTCCCTCCTCTCCCCATACTCCTGTCTTGTGTAAATCCTGATCCTGTGAGCATGCAAACTTCCTCAGCAGCTGGCCCTGAAGAACATGGTCAGACACAGAATACCTCATTTGTAAGTGTAACTGGGCCACAGCTGGGGCAGGGACTGAACTGCTTGGAGGTCTCAGCTGGGCACAGTAGGAAGTAGAACTGGGGCAATGGCTGTGGGCTTAGAAATCCAGAAGCCTCTGCCTAGGCAAGGTTTTAAGGATCTAGTTTTGGAGATGGAGTATCATCATGAGACAGCAAGGAAATATCTGCAAATGAAAAACTAAAAATCATGAGATGTTAACCAAAGCCTGAACCACACTATCATATCTGTGATTTATCTTCTAGCAGTCTAAATCAGTTTTTGTCTCTTTTCAGTGCCCTTCTTGGGATCACATTTGTGAAAGTCTAATAACCTAATCATCATCATCATCTCTAGGGCTAGAGATGAGTATTAGGGCTAAAGTATTTTTTTGTGTGTAGATCTTGTTGGCAAACTTGTAGTGAGCAACTAGAAAAGTAACTTGTAAAAGTCCAGAGGTAGAACCACTGTCAAAACTGGTATTGGTATTCCTGGTAAAATGCTTCTAATGCTGCCTAATTCACTGTTATCTATTATACCTTTTTATTATTGGGAGTTGGCTTTCAGCAGCCATGTTGTTGTATTCATTAATTGTAGATAAGCTGGTTGAAATGCCACACTTTCCAAATTGAATTTACACTTGCACTAGTCTTCTAAAATGATTCCTAATTGTTTTTAGATGGCTGTGATCTGGGTTCATTAAACAGACTGTATTTTTTTTGTGTCTAAACATTTTGGGTACTTAGTTTTTTGTAAAAAAAAAAAAAAAAAAAACCACCCTGCCACTGAGATGCATATCATAATCTTACAGATATGTAACCAATGAAACAAATTTTGAGCCCTATTCCAAATTTTCCCTCCAAGCTTCTCAGTATTGTTTATTCAGTCATTAGCCATGCCCATGCACTTATTTATCTTCAGCCTACAGCTGATTTTTTTGGTGTAAATTTTTGCAGTATAACATGGCTGTACAGATGGCTTTGGTAGGTTCAAATAGGCAGTTCTTTTATCCTCTTTATAAGACTGAGGGAACAGGGTAGGATTCCACTGAACACAAGCTTTTTTTTCTTTTTATGATATATCATGGCCAGTAAAGCTTATCCTGAATTTCTGCCTGGTTATTGCATTGCTTTACTACCAGTGAGCCATGGTCTTGGATGCCTGAATGGTGCTATTCGGAAGAGATGTATTTCTTGCATTCCTATCTCACTCTACTGTTCTCCTTTTATGTTTTATGATCAGTTGCAGAGCTAGGGGGAGCAGTGTTTTTATGGCCTGAAAAAGATGAGTCAGCTAGAAAGTGTCTTAAACTCTGAAAAGAAACTACATGATGTCTCTTTCAAGCTGTGGGCTAGATACATTGGGCGTATACGTGGTGTTGAGAAATTTGTTATTGCTCAGTACTATACACTGCTTTGTGCTCCTGCAGTAATGTGTGAAGGCAGAAAGACTGCTAATGGATTCTAGTAGAAGCATGGAGAAGCGTACTTCTCTGACAGAATACTTTGCTTCCTTAACAAACACTTTAAATATCAATGCTTTGAAATCATTAAGTTGCTGATGTTTCTCAGAACTTGTGGCTTCTAATAAAAGTAGGACCCTTTATGTTATTTCTCTGCTTTTGATGTGCCATAGCTTTCTCTGGATTGCTGTCACAGGCACTGGGAACCCCAGTGCCACTCCAAGCAAAGCAGTAAACCTGCAGGTAACATGGTAATTGCAACAACTGGAAGGCGTAGCGTCATTTGGAAGGGTTACATAAACGCTTGTTGTTCCTAGACATGTACATGAGCAAAGCAGTGACCCTCCTTTGGCCGTGTCCTGCTCTCAGCTGGGATGCTTCAGCCTAACCTGCTCGGGACAGTGGTATAGCACAGAACAGCTTTGGTCTGTGCTCCTGGTGGAGGCTGGCACTGGTCAACCATCTGCTCTCGCTCAAGCCAGTTCTCTTGGCTCATGCTGTTGCTGCTGCAGACTAGCACAGTAAAGGAGCATCCTGTGGGGGCCTTCATTGCGTATAGGCAAAGGTAGGTCTGTAAAATCAACCCCTGTTCTCACTACACCTAGCAGTGGAAGTATTTTAATCCAGATAAATATTTCTGCTGGTCTGGTGCCAGTGTTTTCCTTTTGAAGTAGCTTTGTGTGTGTTGCACAAGGCTCACTTCCCTGCTGGATGTTTCCAGGTAGTAGAGCAATGGTAGATCTTCTTAGCAGTGGGTGCTATGGGTATTAATGCAAAATAAAGGGATGGTTGCTCACTCTGAGAACTGAAGTATTGGGTATGTCTTTGTATGGTAGGCTTTCCAGCTAATGTCAGGGCCTGTATGAAGGGCTGACTAATTTTCCTAGGTCGAAGATAGCTTATTTATGCCTTATGGTCCTCCTATACATGTGCAGGGAGCCTGCAATAAGTTTCTTACTCTTTCAGTTTGATGTTTTTTTTTTTTAAGGTCAGATTTGAAGCTTTTGAATTCAACTAAGAGCTTCTGGCCAGTTTTAGATAAAATAGTTACTTGCACTGACAGGGTAAATAGAGTCCTTATTCTACCTGCTGTGAGGTACTGCAGTACGTTTTGTGAGATAATGAATATTGGCCTTACAAATAAGGGTGCAGTTCTTTGCACTTGTGCAAACTTCATGTTTACAACACTGCTTTCCTGCGCTCATAAATGGTAGCTGTTTCTGTCCTGAATGTGAATTGCCTCAGAAATGGCCAAGATAGTAATTTTAAATGCTTCACACAACTTTTCAGAAAAAAATCTAAGAAAATGCTATTTCACTCTTCAGTGTTACAAAATCGGAACATTCTTTAACATTATTGAAATACAATGCAGTTTTTCATGGTAAGAATGGTTCTGAGAATTAAAAGAATATAAATAAGGACAAAATGATGCACGTGAGCATGAGTGAGATACACTGACGGGGAGAGGATGAGGACAATATGTGAGTAGAAAGAACTTGGAAAATTTTGTAGCACTAACTCATATATTCTTATGACGGGACAGGTATATGAGAAATCTTGTCTTTCTCGAACCAAGCTGATTGTGAAGAGAACTGTTAGCTCTCCTTCCAGTATTTCTGTTATTCATTTGTCTCCTGGATACATCGTACCCAGTGCTCTTTCCAAGTACCTGTCTCCCTGTCCTACTTGCTTTGAGCCTGGGCAGGCTGCTAGGCCATTAAAGCGGTGGTAGAAAAAGAGAAGGCTGACAGCTGATCAAACTGCTCTTTCTTGTATTGCCTGCTCCCTCTTTGCAGAGTCTTCATAATCTGAGGTTTATACAAAATTATGTGCAGCGTGATATGGATGGGGCATGTGCTGAGCAATAGGTCCCTTTCAGCTCAACAGGCTGTGCCTATAAATCAGGAGATGCACTGTAATGTTCATCCTACCTGAATTGGCATCAGCTGCTCTTTGTTCCGCAGCTGAGTCATAAAGTGCCGTTTCAGGCATGGGCAGAACAGACTGTGAGCGCAGTGAACTCGCGGGGGGTGGGTGCAGGAGAGTTATTTTGTGCTTTGAGGCTAATCACCTGAAAACACTAGTCACCGTCAAATTGCAGCATTTTTCTTCTTAAACGCTGACACAGAATCAAACTTAAAAAATACGGTTTTGTGTAATCTCTGTGTACTGTCTTCAACCTGTTGGGAGAGGCGGAGGTAGGTTTAATTATTTCACAGTGCAATTTCCTTCCTAAATGCATCCAAATCTGGATCCTGCTTGGAAGGGAAACCATGGCAGAGGATTTTCTGATGCCAGTTTTGGATGTTCTCCATCTTCACAGACTTAGCTGAATTTTACATGTGACACTGCAGATACACAGCCTTTGGAGTGAATGGATTCTGAGCCCAGAACAATTAATCTAGTACGAATGGTCTTGTGGCCAAAGATCCTTCACAGATCTGTGATTGTGTACTGAAAAAGGAGTTACTTTGGGTGCCTGCTTTTTATTTCTCTAAAACAAAGAGACTGGGGAAAAAGTACACTTGTGACTTGTGTTCAGAAAACAAATTGGTTTCAGTCTTTGATATTCTCATTACTAGAAGCTGAACTTCCATTTAGTATCTGTACTTGTATATGATGAAGCTGGAAGATATATTTCAGGAGAAGTTGTGGTCAATACATAGATGTCAGTGCAATTTAAAAAAAAAAAAAATGTATTGCAAATCTACTGGAGCACTTATCAGAGCTGTCAGAATCTTTTTGCCCAGGGCTGATAATGACTGACTTCTGTCAGTAAGCACCAAAATCTTGGCATCTAACTGGCGCCTAAATCAGGAGCATTTGCTAAATCAGTAGAGAGTGGTTAAGTGCTTTCAGAGGCTATCCAGATGTTCTGGTAAGTGAAGCGTGCTCTACAGGTGCTCGTCTGCCTCCACTGACTACAGAGGATAAGGATGTTTGTCATTAGGTGAGTGTAATATGGGCTGGTTCTTCCCTGCTCTTCCCCAGTGTTAGCTGTGCTAGAGGGGACAAAGCATGGTGTACATAATGGCTTTTGTTGCATTTGGAAGTTACGGAAAGAGGAACCAGGCTAACTTTAAATTACAAATTAAAAAGTCAGACTCTTGGTTTGAAAACATCTTTATTTGCGAAATCATAGTTTTTCTTCGCATATGTAAGAAATGAATAAAATAAGCCTGGTTTGACTTGTTTTGGGGGGTTTGTTGGTTTGTTTTTGTTTTTTGTTTTTGGGGGTTTTTTTTAAGTCTAACATTATTTAGACTTCTCTGTAAGCCTCGTCGATGTTTTTATAACTCTGAGCTTAGTAGTCATAGTCAGCATGGATCCGATTACTGGCTTGTCAAGCCAAAAACGGCACTCAGTTTATGTTGTTCTAAATGTCATACTGATAACTTCTGCTTAATTCACTCTCACATCTACACGTTGCACACCTGATTATTTTAATCTTATTGTAAATGCACACCTCATTGTTCATGTAAACTTGTTCACTTTCTCATTTCCTCTAACTATTCTCCATAGCAATTAAATAAGCAAAATGGTACTACGGAGAATCCAGGATGAGCAGAGTTTAGACTGTAAAATGTAGTTTCTAAGTATATTTGGAACTAACAAAATCCTAATTACTATTTAGCTGTCAAACATGATAAAACTGCTGATAGTAGATAGGAGACAGTTTATAGAATATAAATGCTTCTGATCTGAAGGGGGGAGGAAGCATGTGATATATAACTACTTATTCTTAGCATAAGCCAGTAACAAAGTTCACTCAAGTCAGGTGAATTACTGAATCATGATACTGAATTGTAGCTGCTGAGGGTAAGTTCTTTTAGCAAACACAGATAACAAGTATCCAAGGGATTTAGACAATCACCAAAGAACCCTCTGGAACTGAATGTTCATCGTGATGGTGTTGGTGGGTTTTTTTTTGGGGTGGTTTTTTGGTGTTTGTTTCTTCCCCCAGAGCTCCTAGAGCAGTGGAGTTCTGGAAGAAGACTGATGTTCTCTTAGTATTTTGCAAGGGTAAACAGGATTTACCTGACTACTAGAATCAACTGGTGTGACAGGAGAAATAATGAGCTATCTACTGTGCTCCTTGAACACAGTTAAGAGGGATGTAGATCTGAGACAATAAGCATGACTTCTGGACGCACAATAGCGTCAAACTAACTTCATTGGGTATTCTCACTCACTTTCAAGTTTGATTAATTGATTAAAAATACTATTAAAATAAGATAGAGCATAGACATAAGGGTTTTTTTTTAACACTGACTGTAACACAATTTAAATAAATGGAAGAATAAGCAACACAATTAACTGGGCTTGCATTATGTGAATAAGCAGCAGTTTATGGTAATCTCAAAATCCAATTTTAAACAGGAAGTGATGATTGTACTCAAATAGTTCTGGATTCCAGAAAATGTTTGTCCCAGTGGTTTGGAGCAATAGTAAAATTAGTGTTTAATCATATTTACTCATATTTACAGATGATCTATGCTAAAACTGGAGAATACTAAATAACCGATATAGGTCCTAGCCATTCTGCATCGTTTGGGCAGCTGAATTCAGTCAACCACACACACTCTTTATTTGTGGGCTTTTAACTTGGTCATGCTCTGACAGAGGTTAAACATTGGAGGAAGGGAACTGAGTTCTGGGAAATAAAGTTATGAAAAAGGCAAGAAGAGGATGAAGATGGCTAACCAGCAGTTTAAGATTTCTCAGTGTTAAAATGTCCTGAAAACCCTAATTCTATTCTTAAATTTATAAAAAGGGAACTATTTAGTAGCAGCAGTAGTTCCTGTATTTGACATTATTATGCAGGCTTTTGGGATCGTCTTAATCTGAATCCAAATGTAAACAGGAAGCTGGAGAATTGGGTAAAGATTGATTAAAAAAAATGTTTAAACAATCAAATACACATTTAGAGTGAAATGAGTCCTGCCTATTTATCTTAGGGGTCTGCTTTAGATGTTTATGTACTTTTGTGGGATGAGTATTTTGGTCAGATTTGAAATAACGTTACCATCCCCCCCCCCCCCTTTTTTTTTCTTTTAAACATATAATCAAACCTCAATTTGGCACTACTATTGTTCTGTAAAAGTTGTTTTCAAGAGCAAACTGACAAGCAAAATATCATACTTATTTCAAGCAACAAGTCTGCTTTTCTTCAGGAAAATGGGTATAGAAATGCTGGAAGAAATGGCAGCAAGAGATACGCCATATCCATGTAATTCATTAGAGCCAATAATGATACATTATCACAAATCTGCTTTTCAGCTGTGTCATTCATTACCTATGGGATTTATTGCTTTATTAATGAAGAGTGAGAAGAGCAGAGTAACAAAAAAAATTACGCGTTAAAATTGAGCCAATCAATCTAGAAAAATTGCTGAATTATTCTTGTTATGGAACTTTACTAATTAAAAGAAAAGCTTCATGATAACTGTGTTTTGCTGAATGTAACCAATCGGTGGCAGTGTTCCCAACGCAGATGTGAATACAGCCTACAGAAACTAATTGACTAAGTTGTTTTGGCCTTGCCAGAGCCTAAATGCTGTCACGTTTGTCTAGTAGAAGAGAAAAAGTTCTTCTGTTGTATGTAAACTCTGGCACATTATATACCATAAACAAGATGATGATTTAGGGTTTTCGCCTACTTCACGGTGGTGAAGAATGTCACTACTTCAATGAACATCAAGCTGGTTTGGTTTTAGTTTCAAATAATCCACGAAGGTCAAATTTTGTTACTGTTTAAAATTTCCAATTGCTGTTAGATGCGTAACTTGAATAAATGAATCATGGCAAAATGTGTTTAACTTAAAGCTTACTATTTAAACCTATGTCAGAGTGTGTAATATCTGTGATATCGGTTCTGCTCTTAAACATTTTTGTGATGAAGCATCCAGTTTATTTGTAGTTAAACAAATATTCGCAGTAGGGAAAATCATGAATTATTCCGCAAACAAAGTTCAGTCCCACATTTAGATGCTCATAAATGGACTGAAAAATCATGTTTACGTAAAGAAAAGGCACAAAGGCTGGGCTTCATTGGCCTCTTGCTTAAGCTATTTTACCTCCTGAGGGCCACAAGCCATGAACTGGCTCTTTGAATGGAAGGATAACTTAATTTATTTTAAAGAAGTCAAAATGCAAATTGAAGACTAAATTCTGTTTCCAATTATGGCAATAAATGTAGTGCTCGTAGTGAGGCATGACAAAAATCACATATTGAAAAAACTGCATCATGGAATGCAGTAGGGATATCACTTGTCTTTCTCCTGAAGGAAGAGAGAAGTGGAGGATCTCATTGCCTGTGAAAGATGGGCTGAAAGGGGTTCCATGTAATTTGCTATTCATTAAACACCCTTATGTAAATCTACAAATCATTAAAAAAAAAAAAGTGAGTTGATCCAAGATACTGCAAAGTGAGCATAAGAAAAACCAGAACTAAGTCATTAATGTTCAGCAGGTTGTTAAACAAAAATTCTGCTCCAAACAGGAGCAAAGGGCAGTGAAAATGCTTTTTTTGGGGACTAGGAACGTTGCCATTTAGATCAGTGTGAATGTGCAACATTCATACATATTCTGAAGAAACATTCTAAATGAGCTGCCAGCTTGTTTTCTCGTACAAATCTGAAAATGTAATCTCTATAGGTTTTAAACTGATCAATATGAATGTGGCAATCAGTCTCTCACCTTTGTATTCCAAAGTCATTCCTAATCAAGTTTTCATTTTAAAAAAATGAAACAAAAAAACCCCCACCAATCCCAAAGACCAACAAACAACAACAAAAAAACACAAACAAAAAACCAAACCCCAAACTGCCGGAAGATAAAAAGTAAAGCAGCTCTGTTAAACATGGTATATATCCCTGCACTGGAGTTACTTTGTTAAGGAATTAAATCTTTCCGCCAGATGATTCAGTCAGCTAAGTGGATATTTTGTATTACCATGGAAATGAAATCGTAAGTGCAATTGTCAGGTTTAAAAAAGTCTAATGCACAATATGATGCTTTTTTCTTCTTTCATTCACTTTCTCATTTCTTACTAATTATTTTCCTGATTAAAATCTGAGTGATAATCTTGATTTGTATTCAAGGTAGGATGTCAACATAGAGAGCAGAGTCATAGAGGTGAAATAGATCGTTGTTTAAAGTTGTACAAAGTTGGTTGGTTTCTTTTTATTTCATTATTCTTGGGAAACCAGCATCATTTGTTTTACTTTGGGTTTGTTATGACTCAGAGAATGCTAATTTTACTGGGCTGCAAATATTTCATATTAACAACACTAACTGCTTTTAGGGCTGTAGTTACTGATAATGGAAAGAAAAAGTGTTTAGATTTGAAAATTAAATCATCCTCCACAATCCACAGTTCCTAGCTTTTCTACTTTTTGGTTTAGTGTTTGCAATGAATTTTTAAAATACGACTACTTGCCTTTAGGCACAGAAATATCTGCTGGGTACTTGGTCCTTTTCTAGACCAGGGCAAGCATTTATTACCTCCAGGTGTCACTGTCGGTGCTACTTATCTGCATTTAGATCTGCCTCTAAAATGAAGCAGTTCCTGTTTTCATTCTGTATCCACTGCATTATATATAAAGTTGTTGCTGTAGCTTCGCTATGGTCTCTCTTATCTGACATACCATTTATATAGCTTTCTATTTAGTGGTCGCAGTGGCTGGCTTCTGACTAAGACTCGGTCACATTTTATACTTGGTTCTCGATTCTGTAACT
>VZUD01000048.1:2012981-2038626 GCA_013401065.1 Cepphus grylle
CCCCCCAAAAAAAAGGAAAAAAAAAAAAAAAAGAAAATTGTGTAATCCAGTTAAGTGAGTTTGAATTCCTCTTCCCAACTCCAGTGCCAACTATAAATTGATCTTCCACCCTCCTATCTCCAAAACAAATGGCTACAGAAGGATACATTTAACCAGCTAGTTATGAGAACAGGTCATATTTGAGTCCCGTTTTCCAAATAGGAGTGCTTGAGATATAGGCTTTATTCTTTTTTTTTTTTCCTCTAGTAATGCTACTTCGTGTATCATAATATCTTTCTAGGATTTAAAATCCCAAGGGTTTTCAATGGCCCAGATGAAGGTCCTGAGGAAATAATGCTACATGCAATAATTAAAGTTCTGGAGTATAGGACAAAGAAAACTTCATGGAGTTTAGAGCTGTGTATGAAATAATATATTATGCAATAATATAATTTTACAGTTGGGATTATTCTTAAATTGTATAATACTTCTATCAAATTACCCGCTTGATAATTAGAGTGAATTCTGGGTACAGTGTATTTGAAGAAGGGCAGGGTGTTTATTGTTACAATCAATCCAATATGTGAGTACATTCAGAACACTCAGTCTTACAGAATACAACTTTAAAACTCTAAACAGACCATACATCTTCCTTTAGAGCGTTATAGCTTTTCTTATTTAATAATTGTGATTCTGATCTTCCTTGTAAAAGTTTAGATAACTTGTTTATAGAGCAGTAGCTCTAATGAAAGCTAAAGCAAATAAAATAAAACTACAGAAAGTATCAGGTCCTCAGCTGTTCTCAACTTGGTTTATGTGGGATGAAATGTTGGGAGATACGTAAAGTTTTCTGCCCTCCCTAAAAATGGCTGAGGTGGACTCCTCTTATATGGGAATTACGGGTTTGAAGGTGGTCTTAGTGATCCTATTCTGTACGGTGCTGGCACCACTGTTGAAGGATGTGTTCATCAACTTATTAAATAATGAAATATTACTATGTGGTTAATGACAGAGGTATGACTTATTCCAAATGAGTAGGGTTTGTCTGGATGTAGACTTTAGTTTCATTGTGAAAAGAGGAGAAAATTAGATTAGCTATTAAATCAGTATACAGGGGAAAACATCAAGAAATCTGGTGCGTATGCACAGAACATCTGTTTCAAGAGTTGCAAATGAGACGTTTGCAAAATTTCAGAGTGGACCACATGATGCAATTTCTAAACGGATCCTGTAGGGTCCCTTGCCAGCAGCCCTAATAAATATTTCTACTGTTACTGTTTACCTGTTTAATAACTGTGAGTCACAGCTGTTTTCATCTGAAAACTAATTTAGACTGTTTAGCCTCTTCCAGTGGCATAGTTGCACTGAGAGATCTCTGGAGAGATCTATTTCGTGCACATACCACCTTAGCACTTGAACTCTGTCTGGCCAAGATGGTTGTAATCAAATCTGTGCAGATAAAAGAGCACTTCTCATACACAAGTCTCCAGGCAGAAACTTATTTTTTTTGGATGCATTGCTGTGAAAATTCTGTTCTGTCCTGAGAATACATGGTATTGTCTGCCTTTGTAAAGTGGCCTTCATCTCCTGTTGAGTTTGCTCAGCTTGTGTTGCTCACTACTTTACAGAATATAGCACAGAGAGAACTTCCCAGTGGAACACGGCTGGATTTTTATCGTAATATTTTGCTTTGGAGATGTTCTGAATGACTGTGAGGCCAAAGAGAATCATTAGATGCAACAGATAGTCCACCAGTGTGCTAGTCTGGAGCCTGCACCCCAGCAACCTGTGCTGCATTCGATCAGGCAACACTAGAACTTCAGATCTACCTGAAATTTTTGTGCTCAGCATTTCTTATTTCTGATGATGTGTTGGTTGCACTTAGACACAGTTGTGCTGACAGTTACTTTCTTAACAGGAATTATTACTTGACTTTCTTTGAGAGATTTCAAATGCTTTATGGTATTGGACGAGTGTGTATTTATGATCTGTCAGGTCTGCGTGGATGCATGCTGGGTCTTGGACACGTGCCTGAGTTTGGCACTAGCCATGCTAAGATGCAAGAGCTATGTGAAGTTTTAACAAATTGCTTGTCTTCTAATTTAATGCAAATAGGATTTCAAAAGTTTAAAGTCTTGAACATCTATAATAAGTAGGCTACAGCAAATTTGAGAAGTTTGTTTTCTGAAATGAAATCTTCCATTAAAAAAGAAAGAAAAAGTCATTTCCATAGTCTGTTGAACCAGGCAAATTAGTAGTGGCCACATCTTCTTTGTGACGAAAGCATAAGGGACAGTCTTTTCAGCTTTTTTTTATCTTTTTCTATCCTTCTTTCTCTCTGAGTACTATTCTTCTGTAGCTGGCTAATCTCTTCTATAAGCTTTCTTTTTAATTGAGACTTAAGAACTTACTACGACAGTAATTATTCAGGGGGCAACCTCTGACTTGATGCTCTGCCTGGTAAATGAACATATGTTACTTTGGTTTTTTTGCTTAAATCGGAGGGATTTCAGACTCTTTGGTTTCTGTGAGGTGTAACTTCCCCAGATTAGTTTAGATTTCTGGTGCAGCTGTAGCAGAGTTTACTTGCTTAGAATTGGGATGCCTCTCCATGGACGTTTCAAGCAAAAGCAAGTGATAACATCACATCAGTGTTGCTGGACTATAAATGATGTAATAGTTGTCTTAATGTGGACTGGATTACACTTGTAATATGGTAGGAAGAGTTAGAAAACAGTATCACAGTTTTAGACTCTGGGTATGACACGCTTCTCAGATGATTGTGCCATCAAAACCAGTGTTTTTAACCAACTTGAGTACATTGCTAGTGGGAAGAAAAAGTGGCATCTGTAGAAAGGGGGGCAGCAGCATTTAAGGGGGAACTGGTGGCCTTTACTAGCTGCTCCTCCAGTTCTACCTATAGGCAAGGGGAAGCAGAAGCGAATGTCCATGGACAAGCTTTTGAAGTAGCCTAAAAGCCCAAGTTGCAAACTGCTGTGGCTGAGGCATCTGTTCTGCTCCTCAGCCCCAGCTCCAGGGAGAGAAAGTTTTAGGAGAAGCCTTGAGTGAGCAGGTGGAGATGGCATCACCTTGCTCAGATCCCCTCACTGCAGGGGGATCAATGCCAGGGTTTGCTGCTGCTTACATTCACCTGCCTTCGGCAGTCGCTTGTAGACTTGCACCAGCCCTGCTTTTGCTAGGCATTAAAGTCCCAATGTTGTTATATTGCTTGTCTTCACAGGGAGAGAAATTTATGAGGAATGTACTGTAAGGTGAAGTTTATTGGAAAAGGGAATAAATAACTTTAAGACGTCCTAGAAGGCTGGGTTAGCTGTAGGTGCAGGGGGATGCAGTAAGGATAAGACAGCGAAAAGAATATGGAAGTTCCATACTAATAAATACTGCATTTAGTGTTAGCTATGTCAGAGAGGCTTAGCACTTTCTTGATTTAAGAAAAAAAAAAAAAAGAATTTCAACTAAAAAAAACCCCGAATAACTCTATAGAGGGGAGCCATCTCTTGTAGAAGAGTTCAATAAAAACAAAAACATTCTGAGTTTTTAAAAATGAGGGAAAAAAAATTCCTTTATGTTTTTTCCTTTAGGATTTAGCAATATATAGTGTGCTTAACAATGAAAGTTCATAAATTGCCATGTAGCTTTTTATTTTTTTTTTTATTTAGCTATTCTAAGAAAATCAATTTAGCTGAGTAGCATTGATAGGATCTCCAGCTATTATCACCTAATCATTAATTTCTCCTGGACTCTGTTTAATACAACTGCTGCAGAATGTTTAATAAATCATTAAAATAGCTTGGATTTAACTGAAAAATAAATTATTTAAAACCTTAACTGCAACCTATTCCCCCACTCCCAACCCGCAGAAACCTCTTCGCTTATTAAAGCATAAGTGAATTAAAGCACAATAAAATGATAAATATAGGAATCTATAGCTTCTTAAAAAAAAAACCCAAACCACTATGAAGTGAATAAAGGCAGATGACTGAATTCTTGCATCTAGTCTGCTCGTGATCCATGCTTGCAGATAACACAGAGTTGTATTTCATAAAGTACTTACTACCTCCAGTGTTCACACTGCGATTGTCTGGTTTAGAATGAAGATATCCCTCTCCTTGTGTTTGCCACTGCATATGTTTTTTATCTAAAGCTTCAGAAAGATCTTCAGCACCTCCAGATAGTGACTTGGTTGGTGTTTTGTAGCTGTGATTCCAGCCCTGGCTGACGAGTCAGGGCATGGAATGATTGGTCTGCGCACAGTGGGCTCTACACAGTGGTGCCCTGAGGAACCTGAATGATGAGGACCACTAACGCACAAGTGCTTTGCACCTCAGTAGATTTAGTGAGAGCTGTTCATACATATAACTTTACTTCGATGAGCTGCTGGTTTTTCTGTTGTTCTTTTTACTGAATTTGGCAGCTAGTTTGCTCTTTGAGCATCAGATCCTGGTGGCATGGAAACACTGAAGGAAGCGCGGAAGAAACTTTCAGCTGGTATAAAATGACATAGTGAACTCTTATCTTCTCCTCTGTATTTTGTGGACTGGATAGATGCTGAGTCTGGAACTTCTTTCTGTTCCTGGAAACTGGGCGGGGAGGGCCGGGGGGTGGGGGCGACACACACAACAGAAAGCAATGTAGTCAACAAACACGAACACACACACACACCCCCCTCGCCCCCCTCCCAAACTATCCAGTTACTTATAGCAAGGGGGACTATTAGTTCTCTTCTTTGGAGGGATCTTCTGGTCTTGCTGTCTAATAAACAGACTTGAAGCCATACATTGAGGTAAATAATGTCATATGATGTTCCTCATACTGATGCTGAAGAGGGGAAAAATTAAATTGCAGAAAGCTTTGAGAATAGGGAATTATTTTTTTTTTCGTGGGTGTACTTTGCATAACTAGCTGATGAGTTCCCAGTGTTGAGGTTCAAGGGGGAAAGAAATGTCTCTGTTATCATTTTCTAGAAATAGCAGCTGAACCCCCATGTATTACAGAAAGTGAACAGAAAAGTTTCAAACTTAATACAAGCCAACTTTATTTCATCAAATAGCCTGGAAAATGCATTCACTAAAAATGGATGTTGACCCTTTGAAATTTTGTTTGAAGGATTAATTATGGAGCTGTGTGACCAGTCTGCATAACCCAAAGTGCCTGTCTCTATTTTAGGATGCTTCTGTCACTGTACTGAAGTATTTGGCTCATGCACCTTACCAGGTGACACTGGCTTCACATTAAAAAGAACAACTGCAGAAAATGTGGTGATTGCAAGGAAAGACATCTGATATCAAATGTAATTGCAGTTAAAGCCATGCCCAAATGCTTATTGCATAGAGAAATGATCTATTTACTTCTGTAGATAGACATAATTCTATTAAAGCAGATTACAGCTGAACTCTGACTTGTAACAGGTGAGGGTCTGTCTAGCAATGTATCAATGAAGTGCTCTGGAGGCATTCAGTGGGAGAGCTGAGCCAGGACATAGAACAAATCAAAGGATACGAAGGAGAATCCAGCTGTGCCCAAACAGTGTTATACCTTTACATGAAACAGTCAGCAAATGAAAGCTGAATATTTGCAGTTGCCCAGTTCATAATTGCGGCTACTGTGGAATGTAGGCAAAACAGCTGCTAGTTCAGGGTGAGCAATACCTCTGAACTGGGAAAGGCAAAACAAATAAAAAAAATAGAGGAAATGCATCGTCTCTTGCCTCAAGAAGTTCATGTTTGGAAATAGCTTGATAGAGATGAGTGGAAGCCTAGAAGCCCTCTTTGCTGAGCGTTGGTGTTGTTTTTGTGGGGTTTTTCTTTGTTCTTTAGTGGCTTTCCTCAATTCATCTAACTTCAGCAGCCTGGATCCCATTGTGTGCAGGGTTTTGAGTAACTTCTGTCCCTGCTGATTTCCCAGGTCTAGCTCTGACATGACAGATACTGCAGAGTTAAAAAGAGGGGAAAGAGAATAAGTACCAAAAGCAAACACCTGAATTGCCTTTTGTAATTTTTTTATGACAAAAAAAAAATACTGCCTGCTATACAGGCAAACAGGTAAAAGAGTCTGAGTCCACTGTACAGTGGATGTGCCGGGTAAGAACATGCTTTGCTTTTGTTTAGGCCCTTTGGAAATGCAGGTGGAGACAAGGTGCAGGTAATTATTCTGTTCTGCTTTATTTGCAAAATTCTTGGCCTTTACGACTTTGTAGGCTTATACAAATTGACTTGAAATAACTCAGGGAAGATATTCCTGACTCTGCTTCTCTGCAGCCAGAAATGAGAGCAGGTGTATGCCCCTCATAAGAGAAGTAACAACTTTGTTTCCTTAGAAGTGGAGATTTGCAGCATTTTTGCAGCTCTCCGCTCTTCCTAATAAATCCTGCATTTGTAGTTCAAAAAACCCTACTGCAGTAGCTCATAAAAGAAAACATTCTTAGCTACTTACAGCAATGAACATCACATATAGCATTGAGTCTGTCTAAAAACCTCGAAGATTTAATGTACAAAGCCTTATAACAAACAACTAAGGGAAAGAGTTAATCTTCTTATTTTAAAGAAGGGACACTTAATATTCTCAAACTCTGCAGTAATATCAGCAACACTCCAAATGAGGAAGAACAAGCAGAAACCTCTGTGTTCCCCCTAATTCTCTCCTGTTTCCTGCCCTGTGGATGGGAGCTGTTTGCAAATTTGGAATTAGAGGGGCTCTTTGGAGGGATTGCTATTTCCCATGTTTTCCAAGTGCACAGAAGATACGGTGTGTGGCTGTATTTCCCCCAACCAAAGGCACTGATCCAACACAATGTGCTATTGTGAAGCTGCTCAAATGCAAAAATTAACTCTCCCAGGGTGGTTTAGCACTTTTACAGGAGGCGGAGAGGAAGAGAACGTGTCTATCAGCTTCCACCCCTGTGCTTTACATCTTGAATACTGGGTAGAACAGAGGAAAAAAGTAAACCACAACTGATATTTTTCTGCTTCCTTGCACAGAGGCTAGAAAACAGCATTTGTAGGCATTTTTAGCCACTATTAATCTATGCAATTGTAACCTTTGTAATTTTCTCCCTTCGAAGTGTGGAAGACACTGAAATAACAGCCTAAGGAGGTTTGGAAATTGGGACTTGGCACTTAAAGCCCTACTCAGCTTGCATTGCATTGTGTAGTAATTGCTAGTTAATGTAGTAGCAAAACCATTACAGTGACAAAATCTTAGAGTGTATTTCTCTTTTGATGTGTAAATTAAGACTGTCAGAGAGCAGTCCCAATATTAAATAGCCCCCCTCATCCATTCTAGTTTGGAAACGCTTTGCTTAATCCCTGGCAGCATATATACACTCTTTTGCTTGTCTGCCATATTCACTAGCATCACCTTTCATGCAGACCAAAGGAGAAAGGTTTATAGGGGCTGTGAAATGTTCGAGAGGTATTCTGCCTTGAACAAGTTGCCTGTTTGGGACAAAGAAGCAATGATAAATTTTTCTTAAGTCAAATTCTGCTAATGTTTTAGCAGCAAACTGCAAAATGCAAACTTCTGAAGCCTGAATATTTTGGTACATTATTTCTTTTCAAACAACAGTGCAAGATTAAAGAAGTTCAAGAAAGATAATGTGTTTCTAGGGAATCAGAGAATTTTTGAGATAAGCTGCCTAGCCTATTTGTAGAAATTACAGAAGCTTCAATAAAACTCAAACAGCAACCATCTGTTTCTTCCATTGTGTAAATTTTAATTGCTTTTATTATGATTTAGACATCAAAATATAACTCTTTAACTTATTTTTAGATACCACATAAAAATGGTGAAACAAACTTTCCCATGTTGCATTCTCACTTTAGCAGAATTCTTCATGGGTGTATTTCTTCTACCAAAGATCTCAAGCAGTTTTGTGAATTACCAAGGAAAAGTCAAAGTGGTATTTCTTCGTGGAAGGGTGAAATATAAATGACTCGCTGTTCCCCCTCACGTGCTTGGTTGAACATCTCTGTGCTCTTACCTCCGCCACTTCTGTCCCTGCCAAACTTTTGAAATAATAATCACGGCTTTGTAGCAGCGAATCTGGTGGTTTGACTGTAAATTGTGTATCTTTTCTTTAGTTAGGGTGTAGTGAGGACCTTGGAATGACTGGTGGTAGTGACCCATTTCAGTGTCGCTCAGCTAGCTCTCATTCTGTCATATTTGACTTTTTTTTTTCCCTCTAGCGGAATAGAAGTTGCAAACTAATTCTGGGAAGGTTTCCATAGGCTTACATAGTCTCCTAAACTGTTTCTTGTGGAAGTAGTAGTTTGATGGGATTCAAGTGTGCTGAAATAATGAATCGCTTCTAGGGGTGGGAGGGGGGAAAGAACCGCCAAACAAAGCCCTGCACTGCAGTACATTTGCCAAAGCCAGCAAGCTTGCAGTATTAATAGTTTAATGCCATGGAGGAAACAAGCAATTAAGGAGCTAATATGTGATGTTACATCAAACAAGTGACTTCAGCTGGTGTTAGCAAAGAAGATAGGAATTGCTGCTCGTCCTTCTCCCGCAGCACGTCCCTACTTTGCCACTCTGCTGAAGGCTCTGTTAGATGAGACCCAAGAGCTCTGCATTGACCCAGAGAGTGTCTTGTTACCAGTGTATGTCTTGCCTGGGGGATGCTGGCTTAAAAGCGTCTCTGCGACTCTCGTAGGACAACTGTAGAGCTGCTCTTTAGGTGCAGTGTGCCACGTCACGAGTGTGTGTAATTTTCCTTCATCTCAAAAGTCTGAGATGTAAAAGTCTTTTTTGATGAACTGTTGTTTTCTCTGCCCTGCGTTGAGGGTGAACGGGTGGTTTGTCATCATTGTGTTGCTTAATGTTGAGGAATATTTCTAGTGACTCTTTGATCGACATACGCAAGGTGCAAGGTAATCGCTATGAGACAATTAAAAAAAAAGAAAGCCACTTTGAAGTTGCTGACAGAGAAAGAAATTATTCCTCAGGGACTGTTTTCTTTTCTTAATATTTTATTCTGTCCAGTAGGGGAACTTAGAGTTTGCATAGTAATCATTATGCTAATATAATGGTATTTAGGAGGCCATTTCTCCTCCTACTTGCAAATGAAGAGGTTATTCATGACCTGCTCTGTACTTTTGAGATGCAAGAAAATGTTGAATCGATGGAATCAATTTATTTATTTTATGTTAAAAAAAACCCCAAAAGTAGTCTTAAACTTCCAGTAAACCTGCAGTCATGTAACTTGTAAATTAAACAATTTTAATTCCTTGAAAGATCAAGAAGAGAACTTCATAACAAGAATGAAAGGGAAATTGTTCAACAGTATTTAAAAAAAAAAAAAATATATATTTTAAGTCTTCACTTGGTTTAGGAGTAGAAAAATATGCCGAAGCGTTTAAAGAACCATAATGAAATGAAATCTAAAGAATTTCATAATGCAAATTTCATAATGCAAGGACTTGAGTTTGTTTCTTACAGTAAAAGTCTGACACCTTAGAAGGGGGGCCTGAAGCCTTCATTACGAAGATGGGAAAAGATGGGTTGTTTTTAATCTTGTTCTTTGATGCTTTCACACCTGAGGAAGGATGTAGGGAGGTACCTCCCTGCCCTGGCAATCGTAGCCTGGAACAGTGGGTAGGTACACACAAACTCGACAGTGGCCTTTCTCCCCTTCCCGCCCTCCCCCCCCCGCCCCAAAATAAAGCGGGAATGGAAGGTGATGGTTTTAATTTTATAGATTATTTTCTTTTTTTTATATCAGAGTGATTAAAGCACTCATGGAGGGTATGGGAGGTTGTGGTTCAATGTCTTTTTCTGCTTTACTAGGTAAACTGAGTTTCAGTGCTTGGGAATATATTCTGGAAAAAAAGTGTCTTGTAGCATTTAAGATGACTGTTGTGTGCCTTGATACTGCTGAATTTAAGGCTTGTTACAAACAGTATGGAATGATCTGGTGCAAAAATCGTTCGTTCCAGCCTGATGAGCTGAGCAAAGCAAACAATTTATATCATATTGTTAATTTTTTCCCCTTTTCCTTTCCTAAATGCTCTGAAGCTTTATTAGCTTACCTAAGAAACCCAGTATAATAGGAGCCAATTGCAAAGAAAAGTCTTGATTCTGCCGGAAGAGTGAATGAGAGCACTTGAAGTGATTAGTGACTTGCGTTCATTTCTCCTACTACTCTAATAGATGAATTTGACATGTTTTTATTTTCTGTTTTCTTAGCCAAGTGATAAAACCTGACGCAGGGTAGGAATTAAGATGAAAGTGCTTCTCAAGTTTGAACTCCATAAAAAGACCTCCCAATAAATTATCATGGTTTAACAGGATTTGGGGAACATCCAGGAGGCTGTGCTACTGTGTGCTACAGCCTGTGCTAACAGCCCCCTGAACGTGTGAAGCCGCTCCCTTCCAACAGCTTTACCTGACTGATCCGTAATCAAATCTGCCTTACTGACTGTATATTACTTATTCCCATAGCTGTACTCTATATCACGCTGCCACTTTTGGTCTCAATAACACTTATTTTTCAGCTCTTCATCCTGAGCACAAGCCTTTGTGTTCCCTTTCAGGGCCCAGGGGGGTAACCGCTCCTCTGACCGAGGGCGTGCTTGCCCACAAAAAATGTACTTAGGGCATTTTGCAAAGTCTGCTAGTGGCTCTGAAAATAAGAAGGCAGGATGTCTTTTTTCTCTTTCTTACCCTCCTTTCCCCCCAAAAAAACCCCAGACAATTTCCCCACCCCAAATCCCAGACCCTTCCAACTTAATATCTAAGCGTTAGCAGTAAGAGGAAAATGGGAGAGATGAAACATGTTCGACTCTGTGTTAAAATACTGCTTCAGAGACACACCTGCAATTTCCACTCTTCTGCACCCATCCTGCTGTGTATAAGCTATCTAGTTCCAAATATTTAGAAGCTGTGACGCTTCTTTGGTTTCTAGATCCTATTCTGTCCTGTCTGTTAGTTGGACCTGTCTTGACAGTCATTCTTGGCCAGAGTACCTTACTGGAGTTTAAGCTCTTTGGTACCATATTTTCCCAGACAATCTGATGTGAGCTGTTAAACTAATACATCGTTGGAAAGAGCTGACGCTTTAATGATGTATTAATGTCACATCTCATGGAAGTGAAATGCAAGGTAAAAAAACATATTCTGCAAAATATGGTGCCCTCTATGGAATAAAATTTCTGGAGGGCAGATGTATGATAATGATTTAAAAACAAACAAAAACCTGCAAATGAAAACAAATGGAAAAAAACCCCCAACCATAAACCCCCAAACCAAAACCAGACAACTTTAATTATTATGAAATATAGGCTGATTTTACTTTACCAGTTGTGTAGCACATATAGAATGCGGCATTATTGTATTTGGGTGTTTTAAGTAAAGCAAGAGAGATTTTATTACACAACAGCAACTTTTTTTTTTCCTGTTGGATTTTAGCCAGGTTCACCAGAATAAGTGACGGGATAGACAAACAGCTTGACGTGGTTCTACCTACTAGTACATGTATTATTTTAGTGTGTGAGAGAGGCTTCTGCATACTAGTTTTCCCTTGTAGCCAACATCTTCCTTATCCAAACCCAGAAGAAACAGAGCGGTTTTTGAAGGGTTTCCATTCCTGTGTGTTTTCTGCCAGAGGGCTCTGTAGTCCCTTTACTTAACTCATACCAAAGCTCGCCTGCAAAATATGAGAGACAAACCAGAACCACTAGTGGTGTCTTCCCAGAGGTGTGCAGAGACGACGATGGGTGAATGAACGCCTTAGAAATTGGATATCTCCGACTTTTAGTTGCTCTTGAATGGGTCATGCCTACGTTTTGTGCTTCCATTTCCTGCAACAGGTAGGAGAAAGTTTCAGTGCCAAATGTTCTGGAGTAACATAAGATTGCTGGTTGGTGCTCGCTGGGGCATGTGCAGCTGGTGTGAAGGGTTTTGTTCAGTCCTGTGCTTTTGTAGATGTTATTTCATGTCAATTAAAGACACATGACTGCAAGGTTTGGGTTTCTGGAACACTGCTAGGCTTTGTGGTTCGAGTACTGCTCCTCTCATCCCTGCCACTTTTCTTTGGGTATTTTCCGAAGTGCAGGAAGCGATGGTCTCTGGAAGCGTGTGTACGTGTTGTGTGGTGGCTGTTAAATGGGGAATGCTGCTCCTGAGATCTTGGAAGTGCTTTAGAAGCTTGGCGAATGGGGGTTGGGTTTGGCTTGGTTTTCCTATGTATTTATGATAGAAAATGTCAGTCTTTCTTTCCATGGATGGAACCCACCTGCTGGGAGGTGGCTACCTGCTGTGTCAGAATCTTGGATATTTTTTGTGTGTTCTGACAAAAGTTGCAGCAATTTTGTATCCATATGGCTTCAAGGATTGTGTGCCTTGCTGTTGTGATTTTGCTACTGATGCTGTTCCAGCATCAATAGAAATATATTGGTCTAACAAAATCTTGTGGAAAGATAATTTGGCTGAAGTTAAGAAAAAAATAATTCTAATTTGACTTAATAGTTGGACACTTTCCCTATGGCTAATAGTTACTGTGATACATTGTGCTCATAATAGGCCTAGTCACTAGACCTACATGTGGTTTTAAGCATTGTATTCAGCCGTATTTCTGGCAGTTGCTTTTGTGCTTTTCATCTTGTTATCCCTTGCACAGTGAAAGGATGTACGAGCTCACAGTGGCTGCTTGCAAATCAGTGCTTTAATCCAGATAGTTAGATCCTGACTTAACTATAACTAACCCTCTCACTGTTGAATAATATACACTCTTTTGGCTGTTCCGACCTGTAAAAGCGGAGAAGAGCTGTCCTTAACCACAACCCGGCTGCTGGCACAGTGGATGATGGCTATTAACACGTGTATAGGAACGCGCGTAAACAAATGCACTGCATTACAAGTGGGCCGTTTAGGAAGCAGAAGGTTTGAGGGAAGATGAGCCAATTCTAGCAGGATAACTTAAAATTACTATTGTTTTATAACCCAAGGAATCCTAATAATATCCAGTACAGAAGGAAAAGCAAGTACAATTAAAACATTTAGAAGTTTAGAATTGTTAAAAAATATTTGTACTGTGCTAGTTGCAATGGTCCCCCTCCCCTTTAGCGTTAGAAAGACAGACTGATAGTTTGTTACTCACAAAGGAAGAAGAAGAAAAAAAGGAAGTAAGAATATATAATTGTGCTTATTAGAAGAAATAGTCAGAAACTGATTAGTGTGGGAGGAATTAATTATTAAATCTACCCACGCTTTCTGTTTTTTAATTTTTTGCTATTCAATTATGCATCAGTAAATGTTATCATGCAATCACTGGCAAGATGCTAATTAGTATTCATGAATTGCTGCTTTTTATGTCTGACCTTTTGATAATTTCCCTTTGTGGAGACGGTTTTATATATACAGCGATCTTGAAGAACAGTCTTTTTTTTTCTTTTTTATTCTTAGTGCTGAATTTTTGATACACTGTTGCTGTAGCAGTGACTTACAATCCCCTTTAATTTTTGCTAATAAAACCAGAAGCTTTAATGCACAGAAAGGTGCCCCTGTAAATCACTGAAGTAAAAGAAAAAAAATATCTTAAAGTTAGGTAAGGAAATGGATGTAAATCAGTGATCAGTGACAAGTACTGTGAAAGGTAGTAAACAGATGCCTCTTAAAATCAAGCTTCTTATCTAAGTGCCTAAATTGGAATTAGATGCCTGTGTTTAACTTAACACTTACAAAGATTTTGTATTTTAATTACTTATGAACCCTTGAACACAGCAGAGGTCACTGCTGTTATCTTTACTAGATAATTATACCCACCAGTATGACTTCATTCTGAAAAATCACCATTTTTACCCCTTCTGAAACAGAAATCTAGCATTCCTAATCTCCCAAGCACTGATTTTGTAAATGTCCTGAGGTGATTAAAGGGGATTGTGGGAATGAGTGGGATCATAGCGAATCGAACTGACTGAGGGGATTGTGGTCAGTGCTGCTCAACCACTTGTCCACATGAAGGCTTCCACCGTGGAAGAAAAGTGCATTATTCCTTCGATTTCCATCCTGTCCTGCCGACATGCTTTGTGCTCTGCCAGAATGAGTGCTTCTCTGGGTGCACTGGTGCCAGGATCCATTCAAACGTTCTTCACTTTTTTTTGAAAAAAAAAAAAAAAAAAAGAAAAGTGAACAGGGAAATGCTATTTGGTTTAACCAAGAAGAACTGTAAAGACTCATTTGATTCATCCTTTGTGTATCTTAGATTTGTGTAAAGTGTTTGGTTTTAGTATTAAACTGCCCTTTCTTGATGCTGAGGATTCATTGCGAGTTGCAGCACTTCACTGTGCCTCGTGGGCAGGATTTCAGGGCACTTGTTCTCTTTAGGAAACAAGCTTGTCTGGATAAGAATTGCAGAATCTTAAAGCTGAATTACTGTGACTCACACCTTTTACATTTTGAGTTATATTGCTTGCCTAAGGGACAGAGGATTACTTTCTAGTAGGCTGATTCAAAGCCTGTTTAGGCACTAAAAGAATTTTTTTGGACAAAGCTAAGAACAGTTTTGATATCAGAAAATTCTATTTTGATCAAAACGGGTTAAGTCTCTCTGGTCTTGTATGAAGCATATAATGCAACGATCTCCCAGACTGTACAGTCCCCTTGTGTGCCAGGAGTGGTATGGCTCCTTCATGTTGTCATCCATTCTCAATGAGCAGCCCTTAAGTGCAATAACTAAGCCATGGATAAGTTTTTTTTTGTTGTTTGTGGGTTTTTTGGGTTTTTTTTTGCGAGCTTTTACAACAGACTAGACTTGGATATGTACACATAGTCTTGTGCCATCCAATGTGAATATGCCCTTGTCCTCCTTTTTCCCCCACTTGAACATTTAAAAGTAACTTTGTGGATTTGACTTGATAAATATTAAATATTCCATTACGTTCTAGATGTAGAATTAAATTCAAGGACAAATTATTTTTCTAATACTGTTTTTATATGTTCTGAAAGTGGTTTTGAAATGTATTGAAACACAAAGATGCTTCAGCTAGGCAATAACTCTGCAGCTGAAACTGGATATGGAGAAGAAAATACACTGAATTCTTTTGTGGTTTTGGATTCACTATTGCTATGACTTTTTGAAAATCTCTTCCTTTAAAAATATAGAAGTCTGACAAGAACATGTTATATATTAGTGTTATACTAATGTGATTTAGCTAAATAGAACATAAGTTCTTTGAGCAGCAACATAAATAAGGACTCTAATTTTACTTAAACAAAATATGGCAATGGGTGAAATAGGAAATTTTAAGTCTCCAAGGAAAGAATTGATCTCATGTTGTTTCTGATAAGGAAGTACCGTTTCCATTGCTAGTTATGTTGCATTAATGAATAGTTACTGTTCAGCAGAGCAAATGCAGAGATTCATTAAAGCAGCAATGAAAATGGCTGCATCTCAAACCGGTTATGTTTTCTTCTAGAACTGATCCCTTCTGACTAAATTCTAGTTTATCTTTGAGGTTTCCATTTTTTGCCACCTTCAAATCTGTGGTGCTTGTATCTTTTGTATACTGTGCAAATACAGCTACTCAGTTAAATGATAAAATGTATTTTGGCATTTGTGAGATGAGATTTTTGTGGCCAGTTTAATTTTGTGATCATAAGCAGGAAAGCCACAATCATCTTCAAAACTTTTTTTTTAATTTATCTTCAGATCTGTCTGCATTGGTTTGAGTTTCTTCTACTTTCATAAGAATTTGAATGTAAAACTACTCTGAGAAAAGTTCTAATAAAAACGAAGCCTTGTGTGCACACGAAGCCAAAGATACCTTTTTATTTAGTTGTTTGTTTGGGTTTTTTTTGTTTTGGTTTTTTTTTTTTTTTTCATTTAAGTAGAATATAACATTTGTATAATTTCAGAGTGTTTCGTCCCTAATGTAATTGAGCCAGCTTAGCTGGGAGCTGAACTGAGATCCTTAATGAGCAGAGACTAGCTGAAGTCAATACTTCTTACATGTGGAAAAGAACTATGTAATACTAAGGAGTTGTGGGAAGAGATGTAAAGGTGCCCTTTATTAATGATTTATGCAAGTTCATGCTTTTTCAAACACAACCAAAATGGATTTGTGCTAATGGTCTGCGCTTTGATCTTCAGAACTCTAGCAATGGCATTGTCTCACTAAATGCTATATTTAATAAGTGGAAATCTGTGGTATTAAACTACTTATAAGCAATTTTTGTCTATATTAGGAGAAAAACCTGTTGGAGTAGGAGACACTGTATCCATTACCATCTTTTGATTTTTGCACTCTCTATTTAAAATCCTATAATGGAGTCAGTACTTCTTGTAGAGCATTTAAGTCTCTTGAACGGGCTATTTCTTCATTTGCCACTTGCAAGCCACCATAGGGTGATCTGCAGGACTTCAGTTATAAAAGATAGCAGGAGAAATACCTCTTGGTATTCTGGAAGGGAAATGCTTTTGTGTGAACTGCTCCATGAAGTTCATATTTATAGGTTGACTAAAACTGTCTCCTTTTGCCTTCAGCCCCACTGTCTTCCACACAAATCTTAAAGTGTAATAATAAACTAGTCTCTCACTAACTAATGTTGATTATGTAATAATTAGTGGCATCCCATTGTTGGTAATTTTCCCCAAAACACTAAAACAAGATATGAATGTTACTCATATTGAATAACTTCTCAATGCACTTTCCAGATGCTGCGTAATAGTTCTGCTGCGCTGTGATGCTTCATAAAGCTCTAAATTTGAGATGTGCCCATGCTGATTCACATGATCTGTAGTCAGTATCTACCAACAGAGAACTGCTAGTTGCAACTTCATCTGCAGGAAACTCGGAGCAGTCAAAAGGAAATGCTTCTCAGAGGTAAGAGATCTTACCTTTTTTTTTTTTTTAATTTTCTCCTTTCTATTTGGATTTCTGCCCATTTGGATTTGTCCAGTTGCATGGACTGAAGTTTGTTGCAGGAACGCAGCAAAAATAAAAAGACACGGGACACAAATCTTCAGCACTGGGTTTTGAATTTTTCCTCTAAAATTAATTTTCAGTTCTCAAAGATTTTGCTGCGGTGAGGATATCTGTTTCTGTTGGCTAGAGAATTTGTATGGGGTTCTTCCTCTTACACTCCAAAAATGGAAAGATAGAACCTCAGAGACGAAAGGCTTCTCATGTGCCTTCTGATCTGCTACAGAAATCCAATTAGCAAATTAATATACATTTCCAGGTTACGCCCCTTTTCGGTTTACGGTAGTTAGACACTTTCACATTCTTGTAATGTAAAGTGGGGAGATAAGTAGTGGAGAGAGCAGTACAATACATCTTGAACACACGCCTATTGGGAAGCAGAGACTGGAAATGAACTATGAGCCATGTGTAGACCAGCCTGATTTAAAGAGCTTCCACAGGGAAATCTGAGAACAGGCTTTTTGTTGTGGGCACTTTGGGGATGGCTTCTATTGCTCCTGCTGCACGTAGTCCTTCTTCCAGCCGTTTATATTAAGCTGCACCCTGGAGTGATTAGTCTTCTGTAGATGGGCAAGAGGGAGATGACTGTCGTGTATGGCTGTAGTAAAAAGACTGTGTGTTTGGGGGAAATTTCATGGATTGGATTTGACCTCTGCAGCAAATGAGCTGTGGAAATCCTTGGAATTCTCACCCAGAAAAAGAGAAAGCATGCGTTCTCCTTATCAAATGGCCTTCAATGGTTTAACGTATTTTTCTGTTGCTGTAAGGGCAAAAGCCCTTCTATATCTATGCCTCTTGATCTTGCTTTTTATTTTTAGTTTTAGCTGAGGTAAAACACACTTGTCATGCTGGGCTTCATAATTTTCTTCCTGAGTGTGATTGTAATGAAAAATATTAGACAAAGGGAGTAGGAGGGGAGGGAAAAGCTTTTGGAATTGTGCATGTGGGCTGTAGCTAGAACCCCATGGGTGAGGGTGTTAGCGCGGTGAGAGCCTGCCTGCCCAGCTTATGAGTACTCAGCATTATGGCATTGGTGCTTTCAAAATGCTCTTGAAATGAAGACTGCTCACAGAGCAGGAAGATGATAGATTGTCTGTCTATACATTTGGTTGCAGCGTTTCATTCTTCTAGGAGACTTAGCACTGTTATAGGAGTTCATGCTGTCACTGTGATTTTTTTTTTTAAACACAATTATCTCGAAAGCTAGAAGCAAAAGTCTGAAAAGTTAGGAAGCTGAAGGCAAGAAGGGGTTACATTTGTTTCATTCGTGATTGGAACCTTTTTTTAAACCTTTGTTGCAATTGGCGCTTTGATTCTTAGAAATTTATGAGTCAATTTGTAGAAGTTGGAGTCTTTACTGTTCAGCTTCTAGTACCTTTTGAGACTGATCAGTAACTTATCATTCCTCTAAAACTTAATGGCACACAGTAGGCACAGGGCAAAAGGCTCTTTCAGTTTCTGCCTCATAGGTCTACAATG
Source organism: Cepphus grylle (assembly GCA_013401065.1). Taxonomy (NCBI): domain Eukaryota; kingdom Metazoa; phylum Chordata; class Aves; order Charadriiformes; family Alcidae; genus Cepphus; species Cepphus grylle. The sequence continues at coordinate 2,031,380 of VZUD01000048.1, forward strand.
GTTTGAGATGTGTGTTTTGTCTCTCTCTGGTAGGATACCCTCTCTTGCAGTAAGAGCATGGCATGTAATTGACTCAATAACAACATACTGGCCTGTACCCCACCAGCTAAATCCACTGTGATGCTGAAAGCTTTTTCTCTTCCTCAGTGAGCAGTATAAAGTGGAGAATAATATAAAATAAGTGCATAGCTTGCCCGCAGATGTCAGGTGCCAAAGTCACTGAAACCTGTAATTTAAACGATCTGGCAAAGATTTCAAATTCTGGGAAGGTCTTTCAGGATGTTTGTATGATCTTAGCTTTTTCCAAAGTCTCCGTAATTGTTACACAAAGAACGGTCTAGTTCTGTTTTTCTTCCTTAGTTTCCTTATGCCATTCTTCTTTTAACTAGATGAGAATCTAGTATTAGATTCAGTTCAGTCTTGATTGTCTGAATCTCATTTATTTCCTGCTATTAAATCAGGACAACAGGTCATAATACTTTATTAATAAACATTTGATCCCTTCATCCATAATTCTGTTCTCTCCCTAACGCTTTGTGTATGGATTTGTAGCGTCATGTTGACCTAATGTATGGAGTACCTATAATACAAATTCAGCTATCCAAATTTGCCAATTTTGGATTAGTATATTGGAAGATAATTATTCATTCACAGCAAATAGTGAGAGCTATGTCAAAGGAAAATGAAAAGATCTTGCTATAGGCAGAGTTGTAATTTTTTTCTCTTATGCAAGTAAGATAGAAGTGATGTTGAAAGTAATCAAAAGGGTGAGGGGTAAAGAATAACAAAAAGCATCAGAAAAAAGGAATATTGTGAGGTTTAAGAACTTTTGAAAAAGCAAAACGTTTTACCTAGTGTTCTTTAGCTAGCTTCTGATTTAGACTTTAGATATTTACATATAAGCGAAAAGCATTAGCTGTTAATATTCAGGCAGTCAGATACTGAAGTATTTTGTCCCTTTGCAGGAATTTAAAATGCTAATGAATGATTAGGCTTCACTAACAAGCTGCATAATTTCACTCGCAATGATTTAACAAAAGTGTTTTCCATCTGGGAGATACTAGAAACAAACAACTCTTAATTTTTGGCAACAGATTTGTTAATTTATTGTTCTTTCTGAGGTTGTATTATGATGGAGTCCTATAAAGGGAGTTGTTGGTTGTTTGTGGACCTTGTTAGAAAAATACACATGGGTAATACTGTTAGAAGAGGAAAAATTTATCCAGAAGACTATATCAACACGTTCTCTACAGAGTTTTCCTTAGAAACATACGTAGATTGAGTATCATAGTCTCCAAAGCAAAGAAGCAGAACTTCGTTTTAAGATGGGATATTCAAAGCTCTGAGGCTTATTTCTAGTGTAGCAATTAGAAAGTTCTGGGAGCGTCCTGCAAAACTCCTATAAATGCATTGTTATGTTATATAGCAAAATCTAAAAGGAAATATTCTATGGATTTTGTAGTGAAAATACTTTCTAACTAAGTAAAAGCACATTTTATGATATATTTCTGCAGTTTCTGTAGTTTTAGGGCACATAATGCTCATAATGTAATGTAGTAAAACTTTTAAGTTGTGGCACATGTCAAGAACCAGACAGAAGGTAGGCACTTTTTTGCATTCAATATGGACTTTAAATAAAGAGAATGTTGTGTGATATTGACTGGTGTTTTCAGCATGTCTTAAAAAGCTATATTCCTTCTCCCTTCTTCACTCCTTTTCTCTCTGTTCCAAATAACATTTTTCACTTAATTTCCATTAGAGTTGTGAAACTTGCCCTTTCCTAAGTTAGCTGTTGTGGAGATGAGAACAAATAGATTGCTATTTGGTCTGGTGCAAATGCAAATTGTTTTTGTTTTGTTTTTTTTTTTTCTTATTGCATTATACGCACTGAATGTAGGATGGAAATGTACAACACAGGCATCCTATATAGTGGAGAACAATATGAATGTTTTTGCTATCAGTATCTCTGTTAACTGCTCAGGGAGCAAGGGATACCTCTAGTGGTATTTTCATCCCTTTTGCATAAACAAGATTCCGTGCTTTATGAAGTTGCCTTTATAATGTGCTTAATGCGTGCTTTACAGCCAGCAAGGCATCAGAATGTGGATGTAACTGTATACACAGGAAGTTCCGTTAATCTTTTAGCCTTCACACACACAGCTTTTTTAGCCTTATTGAACTTGAGTAATGAACGACCTATTTTATTTCTCTCCTTTGAAATCTTAAAGGGGGAGGTGGAAGAAGGAAAGGAGGTGGGGGGAAGAAAAAATATTCATCTCCCTGGCGGTAACTGAGCTGCAGTAACTTCGGTTTTACAGCCTTGTTGTTCCGCACTGCAGTCTAGTAAGTGCCTTAGATCTGAATCATCTTAGTGTGTGAGGTTTAAATGCTATTTTTCTACTCCCCCGTTCTAGAGAGAGAGAAACCTTAGCATGTTCGTGTAACTTTCCAGACTAACTGAGCTTCACCTGAAGAAAGCTTGTTAATTCAAATACAGGTGTAAATATTAGTAAGCATGAGCTGCTATCATAATTTTTTTTTTTTAGTTATTTATTGAAGGGGGGGTAGGTCTTGGTTTTATTTATTTTTATTTCATGCAACTGTAGTAGGTACTTTTGCATGCTTTTCACTCAGTGTAAGGACTGTTTTATTTTGGTAATGTAACAATTTAACTCTAATTAGGAAATAGTGCAATGAAAAAAACCCCACCATTAAAGAACATACTATTCCTTTAAAGATTCTACATGCTGGATGAGAGTTAATGCTGCTTTCATTAAAAGTTTTCATTGAGTCTCCTCTGTTTGAATGCACAACCATGATAATTATTAACATGCAGTCCTGTAAGAGAATAATCCTCCTTTACTGACAGAAAACAGCATTTGGTTTATACAGGAAATTAAATCACTTTATCCTTGTGAGGCTTGTTAATCATATCTGAAGTAGAGGATTGTAATTGATCTCAATACTTGCTGTACAAAATAATTTTCTTCACTTGAATGTGAAAGACTGCATATCCATTTTTATCCCGTTTTTTATCTTTAACATTGGTTTAAGCTTTTGTTTTTTAAAAAAACTCAAACAATAGTTTCCACAGCTAATAACAATTTGGTACAAACATAACTTACCATCTATTCAACTTTCCAGTAAATGGAAAAGAAATAAACACACATAAGCCTTAACTTTAATGTATTGGCTTGCATAGAATCACAGAATGTGCTGGGTTGGAAGGGACCTTTAAAGGTCATCTAGTCCAACCCCCTGCAGTAAGCAGGGACGTCTTCGACTAGATGAGGTTGCTCAGAGCCTCATCAAGCCTGGCCTTGAATGTCTCCAGGGATGGGGCCTCCACCACCTCTCTGGGCAAGACAAAATGGTGGTTCATTAATCTCTATGTAGCTTTCATACAAACTCGTGCAGTCTTAGTTTTGCAGCATCTGTGTGAGGCTTGGACAATGGGTTTCTCTCCACCCTGGAGAATACTTGGAAGAGCATCTTGGGCAGCAGAGAGCCGAACACTTCCCTTTTCACAGCGCTGGCTAGTGATGGAGCTTGAAGACAGAGGTGCATGTTACTGGCAGCAGTGGTTAGGACAGTCTCTCCCTCGTGGAGTGACACTCCTTAGTCCCCTGATAGCCCTTGTTGACAGGGCAGTGGCAGGTTTCATGCTTGCACAGGTAAAACCAGCTTTCTGATAGCTCTACATAGAGTCCTGAGGATGGTTGTGACTGCTGCTGGAGAAACGACAGACTTCTGCGTATGGGGACAGAAGAATAAGTGCTGGCTTAACTTCCAAGTGATTTAGTGTTTTTTGTATAAATAGATAACTTAAAAAATAAAAAAGATACCGATGGTTTTAAATGTGATATATTGCAATTTAATTCACACTTAGCAAATCAGACAAGTTTTAAGAGGTTTTTTTTTTCCCTTGCATCAACGTACAGAAAAGTATCAAAGGATTAGGAAATCTTCAAATTAAAAAATTTGGAGCTGGAAGCTTTGAGGCAGGGAAATAGGCAGTACCAACCTATTGGAATACTGAAGTCAGTGGATGCTCTGTCCCAGCTCTGATGGCTCCCCATATTGACTCCCACTGTGATGCTTCTGGCTCAGAAGCACCTTCCGTGCGATGCCTTTTGCTGGCAGCAATTTTGAAAGTGTGGAAAGAACAGAGATGAGCTTGAGATAATGACTAGGTAATTAATAAATACAGTAATATCCCAAATTGTCTACTTAGTGGAATTTCAGTTCCCTTGGTGAGGTGGTTGGCTGATCTGGGTGGGAGGAGGGGGCAAGGCCAAGCAGAGAGCTTCTCTTAGTAATACTCTGTTTTCAGTCTCAGTCCAAAATATGAAACTTACTGCACGTGTCTTGTGTTCATCCCATCTCCTGACCAGGCAGTATATACATTTGATTCTTGTTCTCTGAAACTGTTAATGCATCTTATTATTGCTGCCCCCCTGCCCAATGTGACTACAATATTTCTAAGCTTAGACTACGTAGATTTAGCCTCAGTGAGCCAAATAGTTATGGAAATGTACACCTTTGCTGCTTTAACCAGCATAGTGCAGATAGTGGTTTCTTCTTGTCATAGGTTTGTATCTGTTAATGCACTTAATGACCAGATTGTATGAGCTCTTAAAGTTTAGTACCGCCATGTGGCATATGTGATATTTACCAGCGTACCATAAGAAGGTTGAATATTTAAATCCAAATAGCAGGTTTGGCTATAAAATGAAAAAGAAAGGAAATGGAATTAATTTGTGACTTGTGGATGAGGCCCAGGATGGAAATAGAAAACACAGTAGAAGGAAATAATATGAGTATTACCTCCACCAGTTTCTTATCTGCTTGAGTCCAGAGTGTTCGGAGAGCAGAGCACATTTCAAGGCAATTGAGTGCTGGAATTCACTCCTGCTGTGCCCTGCTCGTCTACTTCTATAGCCCAGATGGAACCTTATTTACCAATCAAAAGCAGGGATGAAGGAATTGATGGAGCTCAATTTGCAAGGATTAAATGATGTATAGTCAGTTTCAAATGCTGTTGAAAATAAAAAGAAAGAAATGGAAGTGCGGTTGAGCTACTTTAATTTGAAAAAGTTCGATCAGTTTTAAATTTCAAGCTCTTTTATCAAACACTTTCATTTTGCCTTCATCAAAACTCAAATTTTTCCTAAACTTCCTGAAAGAAACTGACAGAAAACTTCCATCCGATGTAGACATAGATATGTCTGCTGGTTTGTGGTCATGAAAGATTTAAGCCCAGGGACACTGGAATATGACAATATGTCCTGGTTTTAGCTGAGATAAAGTTAACTTTCTTTCTAGTGGTTGCTGAGTTTTCAGATTTGGTATGAAAGGAATGTCAATAATGCATATGGTTTTAGTTGTTGCTAAATGATGTGTATACTAGTCAAGGACTTCTTTCAGCTTCCCATAGAAGCTGAGATGGAGCATTGACCGAACAGTGGAATGGCCAATGGAGTATTCCGTGCTATGGATGTCATGCTTGGTACATAAATGCGGGTCGGCCGGGGGTATGGAATGTGCAATCTGTGCTTGGGTCAGGCAACAATTCCCCAGGTGACAAGAGTGACTTGTGTCTTGTATATTCTTTTGCTATTATTATTACTATTATTATTGTTTTCCTTTTCTGTTATTGTTCTATTAAACTGTCTTTATCTCATCCCGTGAGTTTTGTTCTGTGGTTTTTGTGGTTTTTTTTTTGTCCCCCCTTCCCCTCCTTGTCTCCCTTTTCCCCCTGCCCTTCCTGCGGAGGAATGGGGGGTGAGCGAGAGGCTTGCGTGGTCCTACCTGCTGACTGGGTTTAAACCACAACCCAATCACCACATGGACGTGTTTCCCATTATGCGTGTCTCCTTACTCCTATCCTTATCCGCAGTCAGGATCAGTTCACCTAGGCTGCATAGGCACAACATAAGTGACAGGATTTTTTCGTTCCATTGTGTGAATGTTTTGAAGGGTTTCTGATCTGGATTGCGATTGGCTAAATTCAGCTAAATATTTCTTGGATATATGTTCTGTCTTGGTCCAGCCTTCCTGCGATATCAGCTTACGTGGTCTGGTAGAAGAAGAAAGCTGAGGTACTTAGCAGGAGCATGAACCTCTCCAAAGAGCCAAGTGAGATTTTCTTGCCAAACTGGGTGCTTTATTACTCTGATGGTGATCTGAGAAACTTCCAGAGATATTGGACATCTGGTTTCCTGCTGTGACAAAAAAGCGCAAATGGTTACAAAAAGGGAACAATTAAAAAAATTGCAGTGGAAGACTCCTAGGAGGAAAGGGGGGAACCAGAGGGTTTGTTCTTCCACTGAATCTGTCATAGGTTTTGTTCTCCATTTAAACAGGATTTCTGTTTTTTTTTTGTTGGATTTAGCAAAGTTAATAAAAGGAAAATGAACCACAATACACAATATATGAGGGAGAAACTGCTGCTGATGTGTATTTATCAGGAGCGAAGGGAATAATCTTTGCAGGGGTCATATAAGGAAAATTGAAGTCTCTGCTGAGAGGTTAGTAAGCTGGTCTCCAGCCATGTATTTTATAAGAAGGGATTTGAGTATTTGAGATCTTTCATCTTCATCTTCTGTTGACACCAAAAAAAAAAAAAAAAAAAAAAAAAAAAAGGCAAAAAGCGAGTTAGCAGAAGAGTATTGATTGATTGCTGATGAAGTTCTGAAACAGTGGATAGAAAAGTGATGGTAATGTATGGTTGTATATACTCATGGAAACAAAGTGTAAACACAGCTGTAAGCACTGCAATGAAAGCTTAGGGTTAGGTGGTGAACTGGCGTGTACTCGTGATGGTAATCCCTAAATGTAAAACTTAGAATATCTTGTCTTTCTTCTTGAAAGGAACCCTACCTGGAGGCAGACAAGTGATTTAGTATTCTACCTCGCCGTGGAGGACAGAGGAGGGTTGGGTTATTTCGTTTTGTGGAGTTGTTTCTGTCTGTTTGGTTTTTGTTTTTGTTTTTCATTTGTCAGAACTGTCTGAAATAACAGCTCTATGTCCTAAATGGAGAAATTCAGAGTCAATGAAATAATTTTTGGTTTTTCCAGTGATCATATTTACCCTTGCCTTTGTTTAGTCTTCCAACTTGCTTTCTGCTGTCTTCTCCCAAAATGATGCATGCACCTCTGGTTTCACAGTAGTTGTTATTCAGCATCAGAAAGGTAATACAGCAGATCTATAAAACAAATCATTAAGGTTTTGAGGGGGGTTGTTT
>VZUD01000048.1:2053122-2068837 GCA_013401065.1 Cepphus grylle
TACTTCATAGGCTGCACTGAGTCCCGTTGTCCATAGTAATGAAAGAGACCCTGCTTCCCTTCTGCACATAAGATGATGAAATAGAAGTTATCTTATTTCGTAGCATCACCTTCAGCAACAGACAAGATGCGAGGATGATTTCAAAGCATATATTGATTTATCTTTTATTTATAAGAAAAGGGGAATATTTGCAACTGATGTGAATTACTAGTGTTGTCCTTGAGATTGCAGAGTTAGTTCTGCGTGCAAGACCACTCACGTAAAGTTGAAGCCAAGTAATTTTTCCAAGGCTTTTCCCCTCTTTGACTTTGTGAGTTTCTGGCAGATGTGCCTTCCCCAGGACTAGAGCGGAACGATAACAAAAATCTGCCAACCTCCATTCAATTCCTCAGCGTGTAAGTCTTAGCTCTTAAAAAAAGTTGAGAAGTTTGAACTGCCAGAAGGTTTGAGAGCTAAGCAGTGCTAAGCATTTGAATACACCAGCCTGTCTTAAGCCTATTTATTTTGTCTTGGTTTGCAGAGTAAAAGCTTTTTGTTTAACTGGACATGCATAAGGCATGAGTGGGTCTGCAATGGATCATAAGTTTATTGAAAAGAAAAGCAGTATTTGCTCTCTCTCCCCCACCTTTATTTTTAAATTTTTATTCACTTATCACTATAAGGTATCTTGGGACAGGGAGAAGTAATTTTCTAGTGTTAAATTGAGCATGCATGTTATAATAATGGAAAATCAAACAGACATTCTTCTTGGAGATCTGTAGAAATAGGAGTGATAGCTGTGATGTAAGCAAAGATAGTTCTTTCACCTGAGTGTTGGTAAGACTCTCAGCTCTACAGTACTGCTCATTTTGACACCTCACTTCAAGACAGACATGGACCAAAGACAGCAGAAGAGGTACAGGAATAATTTCAGGTCTGAAAATTTGCTGAAAAAAATTAATCTAACAAAGAAGGTTAAGGGAGAGGCGTGACAAGTCCTCTGATATTTTAAAAAGAAAGCAAAACAAAACAAAAAACATCCCCCACTCCCCCCTCATCCCCAACCCAAAATCCACCAAAAGAAAAGAATGTACCAGATAACCCCAACCCCTGGTAAAAAAATACTTCAGAAAGCCCCAAAACTCTTCAGTGTGTAGGCTGGGAAGTAATCCATGATGTTAGATTTCAGCAGCAAGAAATTTAGTCAAGGATCCAAGTATGTCTTGGCAGACTGCAGGAACTAGCACTATGATTGTGAAGTTTTTGGGCTCAGGACTGGGCTATGTGGTACTCTGAAATGGCTTGTTGGGCCACTGGTGCTGTCTATAGTGTAGTTGGGATGCTTGGGACGAAGGGAATTTTCTATCTACAAGGATAATCATTGCTGTACAGCCAGGGAAGCGTGGGTTATCCATCATATGTGGTTTAAGGAACAAGGTAGAAAAGCATGTATCAAATGTTTCGATATCTGATGTGTTTTGAGATGGGAGATAGACCAGCTGATCTCATAAGATGCTGTATAGCTTTCCTATGATTTCTAAATGCTAGTTATTTTTTCAGAGTCCTTTAAGCCTAAGGTGGGTCATACTTACAACAGTGTTGTGATCTTGGTATAGCTGGTTTGCAATTTATCACACAGGCTTGTAGATTTCTTCTTTTATTGTTCAGATTTTCTATCTGAAAACAATCTTAATGAGAAGCTTAATGACTGCCAGTGGTGGGTTAAAAGACAGTAAAGTGAGTTTACAGCAGGGAGGAATATTACAGAAAACCCTAAACAAATAAACAAGTCAGTATTTGGAGTAGTGCTTGTAGCTTTGTTGTTTTTATATTGCAGTGTGATTATGTCAAAAATTCTGGGTTTTATTTTTACTGACACTTTTTTGTATCTCTTTGCCCAAAGCGTTAGTGGTATTCTTTGTTCTTTGCTCTTTCTTCTTTCTACTTGCCTCTTACCTTTGGCAGTTTGTGTTTTCCGCTAGTTGGAAGAAGTAGAATAAAGTGAAAGGATAACCAAAGAGGAGGTGAAGAAAGGTAAGATCAAAGTAATAGAGACAGCTCAGTTGTGAATTGGGAAAAAAAAGTAAAAGAAAAAAGAAGTACCTGCCCATCTAGTAAAAATAAAAGCACTCAGAAGAAACGTGACAGAGGGCAGAGAACAAAGACAGACGGACATACAGTCAAATACAGAAGATGCAGTCTGTAATTTTTGTCTGATTCCACACCCTCCCATTCCTTTCATATGGTGACAGTGAAGCAATATAGGCTTTTAAATAAAATGCACGCCTCTCATAGAGTCCTAGAGTTCTATGTACTTAATGATAAATGCACTTTTATCTAAGAAGTACAAAGGACTGTACTGAAGTCTTCCAGTCCATCTAAGAAAGTATATAGCTGCTTTGCCTTCAGAGCGCAGCTGCGGCTGAGCAACTTGGTTTCCCTTGTTCTGTGGATAATGGTGTGTAGTGGCTGCTTTCTCTGCAGGGGCATAGCCGGGCTGGCCGTGGTGGTGATAGAGAAGGTGGATTCTGAAGGTTTGCCCCCAAGATCTTTCTTGAATGCCATCTCCCCATAGTTGGGGAGATGTCAGCACTACCTAGATGCCACCTGCATGGTCAGATGGTGACATATGCTCCCCTGTGGCTGGCTGTGGGGTATTCCTGTGGGACTCAGCCCTGCTTTTTTCCATCCCCTAATAGCCAGTCTGCTAGGGATAACAGATCCAGAGGTCGAGTGTGCTGGTGTTTCTGGTTCACGGTTTAAAGGGCATAAACAAATGAATTTCTTTTCTGGTGGAGTTTCCCTCCTGCATATCCATGATCGGTTGGGTTTTGGTGGTGGGGGGGGCTTGGGCTCTGGTGGTGGGTTGGGAGTGTTAATTTTCTGTTACCTCTTTTCCTTTTTTTGTGTGTTGGTTTTTTTTTTTTTTTTGATAAAACAAGCCCCAGACTTGGCAAAGGCCCATTTGCCTTGCTTTTCTGAAATAATTCCTTTAAATTATGGTTGTAAGAAGTTCAGTAGTTGCTGTTCCACAGTTGCTTAAGTTAAACCTCCTTGCAGCATGATAATTTGGAAGGGGAGGAAACATAATTGTCTGCAAATCCAAACAACCCTGCCCCCCACCACACCAGCAAAGTCCTTACAGTGACGAAGCAACATTTTATTCCTGCATTATGCTGTTATTATTTGAATTTGTGAGCAATCCTTTCAGTATGTTTGAGTAGTATTGACACAATTAGAAGTGTAAATAAGATATAAAAGGAAGGTAATGGCTGCCGCCTTACTTGGAGGGCAGCTCTTACAATACTTGAGTACGCTGGTGGCACCTTGCTGGGACTAACATCTCCTTGATGGGAGAACACAGCTCTAAAAGTGATATTTCAAAAAATGTCATTCCAGAAGCAAAACAAAAAATACAGCCTTTTTCTTCCCCCCAAATTGTAGTTATAGTGGTCAAAACCTACTGTCTTTTTTCTCTCAGTATTATTACTATTATTATATGTAATTATTATGAAATTTAATAACGCAGTACAAGTTGTACAGCATTATATATATTATATTTACAGTATTATTACTGTTACCTCAGTAGCTTTATTCTGATCTCACTTCAGAATCTTTTATCTTGTTCAGTTCTTCTTTCTTTTCCACACTTTTCATAACTGGATAAACTAAAGTCAGTTAAAATACTACTCCTTTTCCTCCCATTTTATCCCACGGTGCCTCACCACTATTTTCTCTTAGGCTGCATCTAATAGTGGGCTCTCAGGTGTGTATTATTTCCACAAGTTCTGTGCAACACTTTGTTTGTGTGTCTATGTGTTTTAAAATAATATGCTTGCTGAAAGCATACCTTATCTCTGAAGCTATGGTATACAGTCATTCAGGCTTTTGTACACAGCCTGAACAGCTAACTCTTACCTTCATTTACCGAATTTTAATTCAGGATTGGTTATGTTCTGTTTTTTTATAAAAACAAAATGAACCAAAGAAAGGAACCCCCCCGTCCCACGTCCAAACTAAACTAAAGCAAAAAAACCCACCCCAAACTTGCAGAAACAATTGGACTAAGACACTGCTAGCCGTGCACGTATGATTATAATAGTGTTGATTCTGCTTCAGTTTTTCAAGCCAACACAAATGTTTAAGGAATTGTAATTTTTTTCAGGGATTAATATGATTCTCAATTTTCTCCACTGATTGTTGAAATGAATATATTTCTATTCACGTATTTATGTAACTTGCCTCAAGATGGCTCATAGGCTTTATTATTTACAGTAGCATTTCTTCATGAAAGAAACAGACTGTTAACCTATAAGCCTTTGGATTCTAAAGCAGTTTTGCTTTCCAAGCTTATGAGCGGTGACAAGTACTGTTTCCTTTGTGGGCTACAGTGTTCATAAATTCTCCAGCCCCTTGGAAGAAAAGGGAGCAATTATTTGGAGGGGAGAAAAAAAGCTTCCAACACATAGAGCTAAAATGAGTCAAGCAGTTGAAAGACGTGTGAATTACTGCCCTAATGTTGTCAGTCTTAAAAATTTCAAGGTGGAAATGGGCATCTTAATTATGGGTCTTCATAAAACTAATAGTTTGCAAGTGGTTGTGCAGCAGTTCTATTTGCCTACGAGTCTATTTAAGATTAAAACTTAACACAATTGACCATACCCAGTTAAAAAAAATATGTGGAAGTTAACTTTCCCTGTTAAAGTCCTTCTTGTAACGAAGCATGTGATAGGAGTTATACATAAAGTATTAGGAGGAATTTTAGAAAAGAAACTGAAAGGAATTAACTACTTAAATTTCTTTGGAGAGGAATGAATTTTTTACCTTTTCTTGGTGCACAGTTTTGCCTAATCTCCCAAGCTACTAGCTATGTGAATGAAGACTGACTTTTAGAAAGAACTTTTTTAGAACTTTTTGTACTCTTCTGAAAATACTAGTGCTCAATTATAGCAGTCTAAATCTTTGAGTTGTGAAATACGATTTAGTCCTGAGTGACTTTCTTCATAAAGTAGAAAGTATTATTTGAATATGTTCAGAACACCTGGACTTGCATTAAAAATGCTCTGGTGTCAAAAACAAATAATGACCAAAATACAAACAGGGAATGATGGGAAATAATTTTCTTTTAAAAAGCAGTAACAGCATTGTTCTAACTGCACATACCATCTGCTGGTATTTTAAATATGGATTAATTGGCACAACAGTAAAGACCCCCCCCAAAAAAAGAAAGAAACAATGAACATAGAGAAATGTAAATCTGTGCTAGTAATAAAAAATAATTTTGAGTTAACGTTATATGTTATATGCCATCTGAACCATCTCACTGTATTTATATGCTTGTAATTTAGCATAAGCTGTACTTTCTGCATTCATCGATCTAAGAAGAATCCAGCAAATGAGTACCTATTACATGCGAGATCTATGGCCTGGGGACAATTTTATTTTACTCATAAATTTTAATATCCATTCTCTACTACAGTGAAAATGATGAGCCTGTAGTGGTTTTGTCCATCATTACAGAGAACTTTTTTTAAAGCCGTAAAAAGGAGTTGTGACTGATTGGAATTGACCCATGAATCTCAGACTAGGCTTTTCTCAATTTTTTTGTCAAATGTCAAAGAGCCTTTGGACCGCATTAGCTTGTATCAGCCCATTATAATGATCTTGCTCTTCTCCATTCATCACAATTTCTTGATCCTTTGTTATAAAAAGAAAGAATAAAATCAGGTTTGGTTTTTTTTCACTCGAGCAGCAAAGTATGGTATTGGTTTTGGATTTAAATGAAGTACTGGAATTTTTAGCTTATTTTTGATCATGAATTCCATTAAAAATCATATTCTTAGGATCATTAGCAATCAAGGTGAGTCATTCTTGTTGGATTTTGGTGCAGTTTTGTTGCCAAACCACCTTAGACTCCTCTAAAAATGTAAGTTGTGTTTTGCTAATGATCACTTGTAGAAGATAATTTTGGCTTTAAGTTTTATCCAGTCCACGTATGGAAGATCCAGTGGGAGTCTGCCATTGCAAAAATTCAGTAGTTCAGACTCTCTGTTAAGTCTGCCGGATCCTCTGCCAATATTGTGTGAATGTGTATTCACTAGATAAACACAGAAAAGTATGAGTGGAGAAGACATCTCCTGGTCTGGATGAAACCAATCAATGAGCTGGGTTCTGAGGCCTCCAAAAATCATGCCATTTATATCAATACTGACAATTTGGCTCCCAAGTGTTGAAATGCTGGTCATGTTCTATTTCATGTTTAAAAAGAAATTTACAGTCAAGCTATAATGAACTTAATGCTCAGGTTGTGGATGTGTGTGATTATTTCAGTTACACTAATCATAATGTTTTGTCTGGATATTTCAAATGATGTATTAAAAAAAGGGGATGGGATAGTAGAAGACAGATCAGGAAAAGCACTAGTAGACTTTCTCAAAATTAAAAATTTTCTTATAACATTACATAGAATAAAACCATATATTGCATATTATGTAAGTTAACCTTGCAAAAGGATAGTATTTTATCTGCTAAAAAAAGCTTTTCTAATTATTCACAAATTTTGCTTTACTATTTTCTGTAAAATTTCAAAAGTAATGTTGCCTTCAAACCTCAATCTTTTCCTCTAGAAATATATAGATATCACACTGGGTTTTGTGTTGTCTGAATTCAGAAATGTTAATTCCTTCTGCCATGTCATGAAACATTTGTCTGAGGGTCGGGGATGATCAGGAAATCATACTAACCGCTGTCATTGAATGCCCAATATCTGTGTTTTTAAAGTTTGGCCCTGTCACCTTTCACTCTAGTCTGCCTTTTTAAAGTTTTTGGAATACTTATGTTCAGCAGTTCTTTGCGCAACATATTCTGCCCAAAGGTGAAGGGTAAAGAAAGTTGTTTTTGGTGAAAAGTGGTGTTTTTTGACTAGGCTTAGTCTCCTGAGGCCCAGTCAGAGACTTCAGGCTGGTGCCCACAGAGAGTGCGCCCACACGCGGACGTGCTTCCCAGGCTGCCTCAGACAGTTAGTTTTCATTGAAATGAATTATTTTCTGAGACTAAAGGTACCCTTCATTTACAGCTGAGCTTCCCTTTTCATTCAAATGATATAGATTATTTTCTTTTTTCATCTCTCTGCACCTGCTCTGACCTTGATCTTCCCCTTTTTGGTTCCTGAATTCAAAATCGTGCTCAGCCTTTGCCATGTGGGTGCTCCCACCAGTTTTGGCTCGGAATTGCCACAGGTTTCCTTGGTGTGTTTCCCAAATGCCAGATCCCATTTAACAATGGGAACAGTCTGGCACCAGTGGGCAGCTGTTGGGGATCTGGGCCAGAGAGAAGATTTCAGTGTTACACATTGAAAGTTTGCTCCTGGGCCTTGTACTTACACTTTAAATAAACACATTGTTCTGACAGTGTCTCAGCTTTTGACGTGTTTGCACTTTTCCGAACCCATCTGTGCAGAACTTCTTACCCTAATTGACACGTTTCTTCCTGGTCACCTGGTGCTGTCTGCTTTTTTTGTCACTATTCACAAAACCAGCAGCTGCTGGTGCTCTTCTTTCTTCCTAATTTTTGTGAAGGTCACTTTCTGTGGAAGGACATGCCTGCATCTGCTCTGTCAGTGCCCCCAGTTTGGTGTGCAGACACCTCTTTCTGTCTTGTTTCATCAACAATTTCTTTTCCGTGGAAGGGAAAATAATAAACAGAATCCCAATATAAGAAGTGTTGATTTTAGCTCTGAAAGTATCAGTTGGGATTGAAAAAAACAATTATTCCTTTATGAGTGATAAGGGCCACTGGTTTAACATCTGTAATTATTCATTTTAATAACTAAGATGATTAGTTAATTTTATATAGGTCACATTGCGTGGTATATTACATTAAATTGCAAAAATATCACAACTGGCATATGATCCCCAAATGATACTAAATTATTCTGTTTGGAAATCCTTCCCCTTTTCCGCCCAAATCTATCTCATATTTGCCAATGTACCACAGTAGTTCCCTTAATTCTCATAATTTTCCCCTTACAGGCAGCATATGAATCTGCTTTTACTTTGTATTCCTGACAGGTCTATTTTTTTTAAGGAAATTTTAATATAGGTCAAATTGTTAAACTTTAGTATGGATTACAGTCAGTCATTTGAAGCTTGAGGTTTAAATTAGTGGCCAGTTTTCTTTGATTTCTTTGATCTCTGCACTTTCACTCTTAAGCAGAACTTCTCTTGCCAGTGGGGATGCTTAAGTTTAAAGCAAACAAACAAAATAACCTCTCTCAATTTTAAATAAGAAAATTGGAAACAGATTAATGGTTTCTGTCAAAACATTATCTTAAAATTTGTTCTTTTTTACTGTTATTTTTATTGCAATATACTTTGTTTCAAATAGATTCAACCTAAAACACTTAAAATTTTCATTCACAAAGTTTGAGCTGAAAACCCACCAAAAATGTTACAACTTTTTCGGAAGTATTTCGAAAATTGAAAGGATATGTTTTTATAAACTCCCTGAGTATTTGTTTCAGTAAATGAATTGTTTTCTTGAATAATATTAATAATAAAATTGCTACTAAGTTCTCAGATGAGGTTCACGGGGGTGTTTTTTCATGTGTGTCTTTCTTCCAGTTAAAATTTCTTTATTGTCAGCCATTTACTGGGTATAATGGCTCTTTTGGGACGTTGATTTATGCTGTTTCCCCATTGAAGGGGAAAAAGAAAACAAAACAGAAAAAAAGCCAGCCATTTTGTCAACTGAAGGTGAACAATAAATAATGAATGCATCTGTGTTTTAGGTTGGAACAGCACAGACCACTGGAGCAGTCAGCATTAGCAGGCAGTCGAGAGGCCCCAGCAGCAGCTGTGCTGGTTTTAGGCGTGCACTGTATTATCTCCAGCACAATCTGTTATTCCTTACAGCTGCTGGAGCTCTTGTAAATTTTTTTTTTTTTCTTTCGTGACCTGTCAAAAATCTCTAAACCAGATATTACAGAAGTTGTAGATGGATGTCGTTAAATAGCATTCATTATATGGAATCTTTGTTATACGTGTTGTTTCTGCTTTCATACTATAATACTTCAGCTTCTCGTTACACTATTAATTTCTAGTGAAAGTCGTATGATTCGTGGTACTCATAGAAGCATACAGGGGAGCTGAATTGAAGAGCTCAAGGGGTACAATAAGTTTTTCCTTTTAATCTCATTCCCCGATGATTATGAGAGAGAAAGAGAGAGAATGTGGCCAGGCATCGCTGCTTTCTGATGGGGCCGGGTGGGGAAACAGGCACAATGGGCAGTATCTGGCAGAAGAAATGGTGGCTGAAGAAATAATGCTCTTCTGTCACCACGTGTTCCTCTTCTCTGTGTCCTTAAGGAAAGAGAAACACTGGACAGGATTTTGAAGTGCGTGATCTGGTGAGCCTCAGCTCGGAGTGGGAGGACTGTGTGGACTCCTGGCTCCCTGAAGGCTGGGGTAAGACTTTGTGCTCTTTGTGGCTCCAATGGTAAAGGTCACGGGTGACGGAAGGACTGCCGTGCAAGTCTTGGGGTCTTGGGGCAACACTGTGCTCCCTGGCAGCCCTCGGGACCCGGTCACCTTGATAGTTTAATTCCAGGTCTTCGTTTTGGTGCGGTGGTTTTTGTGGGTTGGATTATAGCCGAGCTCAGGAGAAGTGGCTTTATAACGGGATTACATATAGTCTTAGATTTAGGCAGAAATTTGATTACTTTATTGATTTGAGAAATTAGTTCTAAACCTGAAGATATCTTCTGTTTTCAATAGCCATTCTGTTTCCAGAATGAATTGTAATAGGTCAAATGCCAGTAACAGCAAAATTTCACGTAACATTTACAACATACCAATCTTTCTCTTCGCTGCTGTTGGCCACAGACACAGCTGAGTGATCATTTTGCTCTTTTGAGATGATTTTAATGTTACGTTTGAATTACGTTGTATAACCTTCAATGCAAAACTGCAATGAAAGGCAATGTGTTTATATGCTGAATATTTCTCCCTAATGGCTGCTTTTGCAGAGAAGCTGGCTGCTTTCTCACGAGTGTGTGCCATGCTGCTGCTGCTGCTGGTGCGTTTGGACTGGAAGTATTTGTACGTTAATGAAAGCAGTAGGACTTTACTATTTGGTTGCAGTAGGGCTAGGATTTCTGTCTTGGAATTGTAGTTTTATCCCAAGCAATCTCACTGGTGCTTCGAGAATATTTGTTCTTTTCTGACTTCCCTCATAAGGGCACTTCTGCCACTGAAGTAATTGGAATTCTAGACAGTATTCCAGGTATGACTTATATCTATAAATTGTACAAAAGACGCAAGTCAAGTCAGATCATTCTTGCGGACTGTGGTAGTGGTTTTATTGTTTTATCTTCTAGTATTACATATGTTTGTTTCCCCTCTTACTTCATTATATTATGCTGCTGGCAAAGATATGCTAACATGCATTTTAAACAGTCTTTTAAGATCAGGAAAAATACTTCACTGCACCAGAAGTTGATCAATATAAGTTTTTAGTTGCTATATACAAACCAGAGGTTTGGAAGTAAAAGCTCTCACTTCTTTTCAGTCTCTAGCGGTGTAGTAAATTAGGCTTACATCTTTCAGGTTAATATGAGTTATGCTCAGACAAAATAGGTAAAAGAATATTAAAAACATGTAGGTCTAAATTAGCAGAGATGTTTTTCTACTGCAGATTTAGTGCTATTTGAAGCTTCCAAAGAGCATTATTAAAAGCGCTTCAGAATTGCTCTCAAGCAGTTAAATAACCTCTCACTGCAAACATTTTTGTAACTGAACCTGTGCAAGTACAAAGACTTTTAATAACAGTGTTTAAGACCTCTTCATTGATTTAAATACTTTTGCTTTACACAGCCTGAATCACATACCTGTTCTAGCCTTTTACAACTGGTGTAATGAAAATCAGTAGTATTTTATATCCTTTTATGTTTTTTTTCACTTTCTCCTCACTTTAACTTTTTCAAGTGCTTTTTTTTTTATAGTGTCTTCTTTTCCTATCTTCTGGTATTTTAGTATGCTTTTCATAAAGTGCTAATAAGACCATTTATTTTCCTGGGACTTCAATCAAAACAAGCAGCAACAGATCTGTCTCCCTTAGATTAATTACATCCTCTTCAATTCCACTAGTCCTGGAAATGCACTGATTTAGTATTTCAGAATGCCTTTTTTTTTTCTATACCCTGCAACTTTGAGATATGTTTAAAAAATGCTATGCCAGTGCCAAGATCAAAGTATCATCTTTGAAATCTTTTTGGGGAAGAAGAAGAAGAATGATAACTCATTTATCTGTCCTCCAGGGGGTATTAAACACCTTGCCGATTACTGCTGAGGGAGACCTGAACCCAGATTATTTTGTCAGATGGGTTTCAACTAGTCACAGTCTGGAATTGCAAGGGTAGTCCCGTCAGCATCACAGACATACCTGACCAGCCTTATAAATTAATTCAAATTCCCATTGAAAGCAAAAGCTGAATTACCTGTTTCACACTTCCTTTGGAAGACTACAATCAATCAATTCCTCATGAATTTTTTGGCTGCAAAGTCATGCTCCCCCACCTCTAGCCTTCCCACAGCTTAATGTAGCAGAATAAACATTTAAGGAAGAGATTTCTCTGAGATTTCTCCTGTGACTACAGTATTTTACTGATAAGTTGATACTGTGACACACAAGGTCTATAGAATGAGTTATGGAGTGTATCAACAGCATAAGTTTAAAGAAAAAAAAAAAAAAAGCCAGAGCTATGCAGTTAAAGCTGGGTGAGCTGTGAGTATCTGAGTTTCTCTGAAGGAAACGGGTTATTGTCATGTAGTTAAAAGAAAAATTAATCTATGCAAGAAGATATACAGATGCATATTAAGGGTCAGCTGAAGCTGTGTACCTTAAGAATTAGAACAAAGGGATAAATGTATGCAGTAAGAGGTCTGGAGGAGATGTTCCATTATCCGCAGGAAAAGCCACCAATTGACGCTGATGCATTGATATGCTGAACTTGGATGTTCTTCCTGCAGCACACAGCAGTGGCAGGTTTGTTTTCTGAGCACACATCCCATTTCTGCCAAGGTAAAGGCTTCTTGTACAAAGCAAGATAAATTTGCACCTGATTGGGTGGGAAATAATTAAAATTGGTGTTAAAATAATTTGAATATGCAACTTAACAATATAGAATTGTCGTTTGCTCTTTTCATTTTTCAGCTCGCTGCTTGAGGTCAAAGTTATTTGTCGCTTTCTGGAAAAAAAAAAAAAAACACCAACAAACCTGTAGCCTTTTTCTTGGTGGTTCTGCAGGTGCTTGTGCCATTCCACAGGGTGGATGATGAGGCATGGGCTTGCTATTGAGCTGTTCAGTCACATCTTTCTACTGTTCTTAACTTTATTCAAATACGTCTAATTGGTTGCAAAGGCATTATTGTTTCTTGCACAAGTTGCTCTAATTTGAACCAATTAGAATATAATTACACTATTTTATGCTTAATTAGACTCTCAAGTAGCTTCTTCAGACTAAGGTTATCCCCCTGGCTCTGTATTTTGAGATCCCTTGGCTCCACTGGAAGACTCAGGTAAAATAAGAGGGCCTCTAAACTCAAGAAGTGCTGCTAGTTTTAAGTTCATTAAGTTACTATTCAGGAACACTACTATTCCGTAGTTAATTTCTTCCAGGACGTTGGAACAAGAACCATATGGTGGCGATTTGCTGCACTTGCATTTTTCAGGTTGCTCTATTATTTCCTTTGTAAAGTATTTAATCTCTGTTAAGGCCACACTGTGAATTCTTATAAGAAGTGCCCTTGGAATAGAAATTTCCTCATTATCCCTGATGATAATGGCTTGTGCCAAAAAATCATTTAATTTCACTGCTGTTTCATCCTTATTTTTAAATCCTTACAGATACCTAATCCAAAAAGGGCTTGGAATTACTCACACATTCACCTTGATATTAAAGCTTTTAGATACTTCCATGCATACAGAAATCTCAAACCCATAATATGATGCTGACTTTTAAAATATTAATAGTTGTGAGCTAACTGTGGACTACTTTCTTTTATTTTTAAATATATATTTTCTGTGTGGTGAATTCTGAAAAAGGAAGTCATTAAAAAATATTTTGATGGTGAAAAATGAAGGGAAAAGAACAAAATACTTACCTGCTTATGAAATATTGAGGTTTAAACACTTCTCCATGGTAATTCCGGTGGAATTACATCAACAATTCATTTGCCCCCGTACCGTCAGACTGGATTTGTGCGTCTTTGATGTTAGATATGGATGTAACCTGTGAAGTCACTTAATAGTAGCATAGTTTTCTTCCGTGTTTACTCATAAAAATGAGATACTTAATCATCTTCATATTAGTCATTTACTCAAAAAAGGCTTACTAAGACTACATATATTCAATGTGCTGAATAAATTGGAAGATTTTAATGGCAGCTAAAATCAGACATGATGTATTTTGGACTTCTGTGTAGTGATCAGGTGTATAAATAAAAAGAATTACACTATTGTATTTCTTAATGAATATTGAGTAGATATTTGAGATTATTTTCAATATATATATATTACTGCTGTTGTAGTAATTTCGTGGGAAACAAACACAATGGTGAGTAGAACTGTTCCTGGTGGTACATTAATCTTAAACAGCCTTGTTGCCGGTATTGTGGCAAGCTGAGAAAGAGATTAAAAGTCTGGTAAATATTAGCTAATCACTGACATCTTGCCTTTCTATCCATCTTTTTAAGGTGCAGGGCAAATACCTGGTTGTACTTCCATCCTGTGTCATTCAGGAGTGACGTCTGCAGTGACGAAGAGTCTATCTAGCTTTAGAACTAGTATTTGCTAGGTTTTCCCTAAAATTACACATATATTACACAGGCAACAACCTACATTGTTATACTACATAGTATTAAAAAAAAAAAAGTTTTTTTTTAAAAGATAAGAGTGTGTCTACTTTAGGAGAAGCAATAAAGATTTTTAGTTAATAGAAGTGTTCAAATGAATTTAAAAAGAAAAATTCAAAAAACTGAGTCCAGACATAAGGTCATACAGCAGATCAAGGTCCTAGACTTTTACCAGTGTTACAGCACAAGAACATTGTTTAAAAGAATAATGAGGACATATCTTTCAGAAAGAAGGCCTGTAGGTATCTTATTTATTCAATACAAAAACCAGTACAAACATCATAGTTATATCACAACTTCTGTTCTCTCAGATGCTGAATAAAACTTCTACAATAAAATTTAGTGATTTAGTGGTAGCAGCTTGGAGCCTAGGGCACTTGGTTGACATGAGAGTGAATGGCAGATAAATTACTGTTTCTTTAGGTGAGGAGAGTGACCCAGCTGGTTGGACCTGTACAGACAGAGGGAAGAGAGACTGGGTTTGTTCTGAAACATGTTTTGAAAGCCCAATATTTTTTTAGTATTTTTCTGTTGAGTGCTGTTGTGAACAGATCCTAACCTTGTCAGAGCCAGTGGTGTGTTATTGCGACTGCCAGAGTAGAAGGCTATCGTGTTGTCTCAGAGCAGCACAATCTCTTCTGTCAACTTTATTCTACAGGCCTGGTAATTAGTTTGAACCAATGTCACTTAAAGATCTTTTGTTATACAGGTTTAACCAGCATCAATGCTCTCCTGACTTCACACATCCACGTGCCCTTAGGTATCATTTTTTCCAGTGGCGATGGATATACCAGCCCTGCTGGCTTCTCTGTATCTGCACCAGGGGAGCTGTGAGAGGTATGCAAAGAATTATTTTATATTCTTCACTGGCAAAGCCCTATTCAGTAGATAGTTCTTAATGTTTAGAAAGAGGGGACAGAAACTTTCACCTCCTAATGATAAATACGTGTACAATTGTTAGTATTAAATGGAATACTTGAACTTCTGAAGAGCTTAGACCATGCAGAGGAAAAAGAGCTTGCTTTTTCCTCACTGAGTCCTCTTTTTTGATTCAGTGGCAAAATGAATCACCACCCTTATGATTAACTGAATTGGAGATTTAAATGTACAGGCACTTACTTAAATAGGGGCCTGAGGTTCACCCGGATGGGCTGACACATAAAGTAGCAGGAAATTACACCAATTCAAGACTGCCCATACTCTAATTATATCTGCTGTACATTATTTAGTGTTACAAATCTCAAATCCCTGACAGAGTAGCACTTTCTGAACCATCTTTTCACTGCCAACTAATGCAATGTGTAATTCCACCTGTCTGGGATCTATTCTTCAGGGTTTATATCCCCTGCAGGTGGTAGAGAGATGCTGCAATACTGCAGATGTCCAAAAATCCATGCAGATCCCTGTGAACTTATTGTCTAGCAGCTGCTGATGGAGACTAATGGCTCCCAACTATTTATATACCCAGCTATTATATTTTCTAATTCACCGATTTTAGCAGCAGAGAAAACTGATCTCTCTCTGGCTGCCTGGGGCTTTGAAACCTTGAAACTTGCTCACCATTGTTGCAATTCTTGACCTAATCAGCAGTGCTAGAAATTAAAACAAAGCCTTGGAATGAAAATGTTTTTAACCTGCCATACTGATCTTTTGTCTTGAAGTTGCTTTACAGAGATAAAGGGAGAATTCTGGTTGCAAGTACTAGAATGACATCTGTGAAACTGTTGATATAAAGTAGGATCTGTAGGGTTAGTTTTTGCTTCTCTTTCTTTTTCAGAAAAACTACTACCAGTATACATAGTATCCCTATATGGCATTCATTTCAT
>VZUD01000048.1:2068904-2106264 GCA_013401065.1 Cepphus grylle
CTGATCTGTTTCTAGTCATTCTGACAGTTTGACTCTATACGTTTTTCTTTGATTTCTCATACTGCACATGGATTTTCCCAAATGTAATTATCTTCATTTCTTCATACCTGTCTGACATGTTATTCCTCTACTTAATCTCATTAGTTAAGTCCTAATTCTGCCTTTGACAAAGGCAATGTCACCCGCATTTTTATGTCAATTACCGTTCTATGACCTTTCATCTCAGATTAGTGTTCCAATACAGAAATATAGAAAGGATTTCAAAGTACATCTGGGCAAGTAAATGAAATGCTCAGTAGTGCCTCAACTGGGAAATGCAGTTATGAAGCAAAATTAAACTAGGCAAGTATTGTTTTATTAAACGTAGATCAATTAAAACATTTCAAAAAATGCAAATAATACCTGTAGCCTGTACTGGAAAGAACAAGAAATATTGTTTCCCACTATATGAGAGAAATGAGTTACAAAATGAAATTACCATGAGGAAACCTTGTCAGTTTTCAACTCTGTAAATTATAATATTAGTTAGAGCCTTGTTTAGCATAAAGTTGAGCTAAAAGTTTTTGCAAAGTTTTTGTTAGCTTTTCAATTGTAAGAACACCAAATAAACAAGCAGCCTTCAAAGCAACAGAACAGATACTTTTGTTTAAATGAGAACTAATCAAACGTTCATGACTGGTTTTCATGTGTACCAGGTGGTCTGGGTAAATGGAAAAGAACAAAGGAGAGCTTAAGTTGGCACTTTTCTCTGCTCCCCTACCCATTCACCATTCATGTGTTTCGTGGATGTTCAGCAAACCATTTCTAATCCCCTCAGATGAGAACAAAGGGTATGTAACAGTTATTTTTCACGTGTTTTTTTTTTTTTTTATTTTGAACAGATGCTTTATCTGCAATGCATGCATACATCTGATTTGTTTCAGAAAGCTTATGTAATTGGGTTGTATGGTTTGAGGATTTTTTTTCCTTTAGGGGATATATGTGTGGACTAATAAACAAACAGCTTGCATTAGAAATAATGTAGCATAGCGTTATTTCAGTAAATGCCACGGTATTAAAATGAATTAGGAGCAGGTAGATAAATGGGTAGTGTGGAAGAAGGTCTTCCTTCTGAAACACTGGAGAGAGTGTTTATACAGCGGAGACAGTCACTAGGATAAGGTTTGTGGCTAATATTCAGCTATTCTAATTTCTTCTACTATCCTTTGAAACATCCTTCTACATTTTGGGAAATAGTGTTAGCTAATATTTTCAAACAAGAGGCTGTGTTTTGCATTCTGCATTTGTCCCCATGTTATGCGAGTTTTTGGAGAGAATTTAGCTCAGACAATCCAAGGGTGACTTGGGAATTAATAAGGCCGAATTTCTATGAAGAGTTGTTGCTGACCAGCTCTGGGTTGTGGCTATCACAAGAAGGTGAGCCAGGCTCTTGGGGCTGTGTTCAGCATGGCACTGTTGGCTAATGGCATTGCCAGGAGTTCCCTCTTCCCTCCAGTCATTCCTGGAGCCCACTGAAAAGATGGACTGGCCATCAAGTGGCAGAGTGTCACAAAAATAAGATACCTCCTTCTGTTCTGTCTCTGTCACATCGTAAGTCATGTGGCTTTTCCTTTGGAGAGAGCTTTTTCCCAAGCTGCTGTTGGGTGTATTGCTGGCCTTATCAATGCCATCAGAATTTTGATTCAGGATCTATCACATTTTAAGTGCTAAATGAAAGAAAGGGATTCATCATGAAGGGTTATAGGGGAAGCATAAATGTGAACTGTGTGATACCCACCTCTTGGCTGCCATTCAAAGCTGTGCCTCTTTAAGAAATTTAGATTAGGATCCTGCATGCAAAGCAAGCATTCAGGCTGTATCGGGTATCGGAGTGAAGATCCTTCACTGAAAATTAAACTCTGTGTGTGTGGATACTTTTGGAGTCGTGATAGACTGCTGGACTAGCTGAGTAACAAAGGTCAGAACTTGGCCATAGTATTTGTAAAAATGCAGTTTGTCAGCTTTTATTTTCACAGTTGTCTTGATATCTTTAATATTATTGATCACTGATCAGTGAAGAAGTAATACAGTTCCCTCCGGGGCATGTTATGATGCTGTGACATATCAGCATTATTTACAAACTGTTTGAAGCATCTCTGCCGGGAATGTATGGAATACTAAATGACATTAAGTCACAATAGGATGCAAATTAGTTTTTTCCTCTCTAGTGGTTTACAAGGCTTTCATCATTTGTGAATTATGAAAATTAAATTTCACTCAGGGTCACGGAAACTGCATGTTAATCTATTAACAGCAAGTACAGTTTCAAAGGAAAGTGCATCTGAAACAATTTTTTGTTTTATTGTAAATTCATGCTTGGAGCTCTACATTATTTCAACCAACCAGCACTTTTGAATGTAAGTTTCTTTCTTTGATGGCTCCTTAGGTAAGGTTTCTTTTTGTGTAATTTCTGCTAGAATGCAAAAATGATCTTGAATGAGAAACCTACATAGGTTTAACAATCTAGTGAAATCAAGGCTCTTATGTTCCGAGTGCTCTGAACAGAAATCGGAAGCATTCATTTAGTCGTATGAGTAATGATTCTTAGGGTTTTAAGTATAGTATTTAGTACCTTAGTGAAATGCAGTGACAGTTGAATTTGTTTGATGAAATCATAGGTGTTTTGCCTTGGGAAACCCAAAGACCCATGAGCGTGCAGAATGCGAAGCATTTGAGACTCATCACCTTAATAATCCACAACTGAAATGCTTGTACAGGAGATAAGTTAACCTCTTTGGGATGAGCCTTTCTGCTCTGGCCATGCTTGGAGTCCTTGCTAAGAAATTGCAGAGGGAGTGTGCCAGAGCCCCATTTCAGTTACAGACTCTTAGGAAACTTGCTTAGGCAGCTATTCCTGTCTGCCTCTTTACTGAGACCTGGAAGCTGATTTCATGAACACTTTTATATCATTTTAGAGTAGATTTAAATAGCTTCACTAATGAAGCGCTGAAGATGATTTTGAGGCAGACTGTTGGCCCTCACTCTGGGACAGACTAGAAACACTCTAGTGCTTAGCTATATTTGACAATCGTAGAATCACTTAGATTGGAAAAGACCCTTAAGATCGTTGAGTCCAACCGTTAACCTAACACTGCCAATTCCACCACTAAACCATGTTCCTAAGTACCACATCTATATGTCTTTTAAATACCTCCAGGTCGGTGACTCAACCGCTTCCCTGGGCAACCTGTTCCAATGCTTGACAACCCTTTTGGTGAAGGTGTTTTTCCTAATATCCAATCTAAACCTCCCCTGGTGCAACTTGGGGCTGTTTCCTCTTGTCCTATCACTTGTTACTTGGAAGAAGAGACCGACCGCCACCTGCTACACCCTCCTTTCAGGTGGTTGTGGAGACTGATAAGGTCTCCCCTCAGCCTCCTTTTCTCCAGGTTAAACAACCCCAGTTCCTTCAGCCGTTTCAAAGACTACAGTCTCAGTGCAAGTGAAAGGGGATGATTTGCACAACAAATGCACAAAATGTTTATCTCCGTAGTTATATTGTGAATTAATTCAGGCTTCAGAACTACACTGTGTAGCTACATGTCCCTGTCCTTTGACCCATGTGTGGGTTTGTTGTTGTTTTTTCTTTTCTTTTTTCTCTGGATACATCAATCTGGTTTGTTGCAGCTATTCAGAAGTCATCTTCAGCTCTGATGCATTGTTCTACTCCCTTGCCATTGTCTGCCAGGTGTTCATAGATGTTGGACTCTTTTGTGCTGCTGTTTGGGTGCACAGTGAATAGCACTGATGTCCCTTCCAGTAGATAATGCTTAAAGCATAAACTTCAGCAAGCAAAAAGGGTAGCGTTAGAAATAGGGTGCTGGAACCTTGTTCCTTTGTTTCTTTCACATACAACAGTACAGAGTTTAACAGCCGTGTTGTTAACTGAGGTATTCTCCTTATTTCTTCAGTGCAACAATTTATGTGAGATCATATCATTAAAATTTTTAAAAACTATTTTGAACCTTTTCTATTTGTTAAAAGTTTTCCTACAGAATACTTGTTCACATGCTTTTTTCAATACATTTTATCTGAGTTGCAATACAAATTTAAGTTTTCCACTAAAGTTCTTTGATGCAAGTGTCTTCAGTGCCAAACACCACTACTGGTGAAGGCTCGCATAACTTTACGCCTTCAGTTAGAGCATTTTTTATGCTGATGTAATATTGTTGGAATCATATGGAACGGCAGAAGTGAACATTAAGGCAGCAGTGTTTAATAATAAAACAGTGTATTGAACCAGGCAAAACCACTTAACAGTAAAATAAGGCAAATTGCTTAAATCAATGCTCTTTATTCAACCTGTTGTTGCAAAAAGGGTTAGAGCATTAGTCAAAACTGTTATTTTAATAAAAGGTGAAAATGAGTACTACATTGGAGTACTCCAAACAACACTAATAGGTCCTTTTGAGGGGCTGCTGCTTGCTTTTCTCAATACTCTGGAAAGGCGTTTAACACTCTGGAACCTGAAATTACTGAGCAGGGATATACCTAGAGAAGAACTTTCTCAGGCACAAATATATGGAGTCTTTATACTGGGTCTTGAGGAACTAGTATTTTATTCATATTCTTTACATATGGGTAACTGTAGGAAAACTGCTTCACATCGTGCCTGAAGGTTCTCTATCTACAAAACGAAGTATTTATAAAACACTGAATATTTACAAAAAAGGTATAACCGCTAAGGATATTAGTCTTTTGTGCTACGTAATCTCTATCGTGCTGATACAATATCAGTTATCTGTCTAAATGTTCTAAATGTTGTGTTTATGCTTCCAGGATTTATGATTCTTCCTTTTTGGTGTATTTTATTGTTGTTTGGTGTGGTTTTTTTTCTGTTTGGTTTTTTTTTTTCCTTCTGCTTATAATTTGAGGAAAGCGTAAGGACCGAAGGGCTTAAAAATGTTGATGTATTCTCTATCGCTTCAGAAAGGTTCTTTTTCTAGAGATTTGCTCTAGACTAGATTAGCTCCCACTTCATTGG
This sequence comes from Cepphus grylle, assembly GCA_013401065.1. Lineage (NCBI taxonomy): Eukaryota > Metazoa > Chordata > Aves > Charadriiformes > Alcidae > Cepphus > Cepphus grylle. The sequence goes on from VZUD01000048.1 coordinate 2,073,928, forward strand.
GTTTGACACAGGAATTAATGGATAAAACTTTTTTGATATATGTCACATAAATCAATGCAGAAAATGGTAATGGATCCAGTGCGTCCTCTAGTTAAAAATCTGTGATTCAATCACTGCAAAATATGTACTGATGAAAACGTGCAAGTCTTTTTCAGATGAAGTCTGAGAAATAATCTTAACGCTTGATACTTTATTTCACTTTCAGGGAAGAATTGGCAAGTGCATGCGGATTGGGGGTTGGAGTAAGTTAAGACTTTCTTATTTGAATTTGTAGTATTTAAAACTTTAAATAACTCTAAAAGAATCAGAGGAGTTAACTTTAGGAGGTACGTCTCTAAACTAGAGAGCTATATGCCTCCAAGAAATCTCACTGAAAGTGAAATTACCTTGAGGTCACATCTGTGCATGGGCACTAACTACACAGATAAGTTCTAGAGTGTTGGGCTGGGGCCCTGGGCCAAGTGATGTGGCACTAAGTAGCCTTTCCTACTCAACTTTTGGATTACCTGTTGGCTTCCATGCACGCACAGCCCTTTTATTGGCCATGTCTCATACCCCTGGAATGGGAGCTGCGCACTGACAAGAGCCACGGCCTGCCCACTGCTCTTCTACAAGCTGCTGCCTTCTGTCTCTGAGAAGGGGTAGCCCCTCTTCACTCTAAAAAAGTGTAAATTTTCTTTCTTTTTTTTTTTTTTTGTAAAGGAGACACTCGCATCAGTAACTATAGAAACAGGCAGAAGAGGACATAAGAGGAGAGTAGAAGTAAAAAATAGTGATACAAACCAATAAATCTAATACCAATAAACCAGATAACTCTAACGAACCTGGAAAGTTTAGTGTTCTGAATGCTCATCTGGCAAATATCCTTTCCATGTGGGGCACTTCATCTCTGTAATCAATGATATGAACAAACAGTTGTTTGACAACATTTTACCACTGTAATCATCAACTGTTGGATCGATAAAGAGCATTGAACACTTTCTAAAAAGAGAGCAACACATCTGTTAATACCCCTGAACTGGCCTGTATACTTGTTTGATTCAGTAGTCTGCTAAGAGCTAAAACAATGAAAATATTGGGGGGTGGAAAAAAAATTTCATTATGACTTATTTTACAAGTAGATATGTTTCATATAACAAGATCAGTAAGTACGGCACTGCATGCAGATAGTCACACCTGAACTGTGAGAGTATTTCAGTTTTTCTGTTTGTGCAGATGCAGCTGTAGCAAGCTCAGAGGAGATTTTTTGGCACTAGCATGAAGTTGCTTCAAGAGAAACTGGCTTTTCTCAGCATTGGGATGCTTTTCTCAGCATTGGGAAAAGAACTCTTTTCCTCTGGTATCCACATAACTACATAGCAGAGAGATCTCTGATAAGTAGAATTTTTTAAATTAAGTTTGGCTTGAGTCCAACTGTTGAGTGCTGAGCCTAGCTGTGGCATTTAAAGTAGGCATCATTTCAGAGGTCTTTTCTGCCCCTTACAATTCACAATCTGGCATGGGAAAAGAGGCATCAGAAGAGAATAAGAAAACCATTTAAGAAGGTGTTCGTTGCTTTTTGTTATTGTTTCCTTTATATAAATTTAGAACAGGAGAGATGTGCGATGGTAATGGTATAAGCTGGTGTGTGTTCCTGGATGTGAATGGTTCATTGCTACTCTTAAAAATCAAGAGCTGTATTCATTTTATTCCCACACGGAGGCTGGTGTAGAATACACCTGAAAACTGACATCTTTTTGTTTTTCATGTAATACAAAATTTATATTTTTATATGAAACACAAGGTTCAGTGCACAAAGGTTCAGTGAATGAAGTATTTAACACTGATGTCTGACTATTTTCTTATGGTGTGGCACACATTTATTTTATGCTTTTATGAATGACTTGCTACTAATTACCTAAACACTGGAACAACAATTTGAGCCTAAGTAGGCAGATGACCATTTCAACAGGCTATATTCAAAAGACACCTTGAAGTTGGAGGAGGCAGCTATTAACTTATACAACCAAGAGTTTAAAATGTGTCACCACATTAAACTGTGAATGGGAAGAGGTTGTATCGCTCTGGAAAGGTCATTTCTTTTGATCTGTTTTAGAGATCCACAGGAAATGAAGGTTCCCAGATTCAGATCCTCTTCTCTAAATGAAACGTGAGGGCAGAGAGTTGCAGAACTGCCAGCAGTTTGTAAAAGCCTTGTGGTTAGTAACAGGAAGGAAAAGAGAGATCTAACAGATTCAGTTTTGGGAGAAGTTAAGCATGGTTTTCTTTTAGTCACCTGTCTCATGTCTGGTTTGCATATCTGTAAATAAACACACTTATTTTAGTCTGGCTTGAGTTAAAGTTGATTTCAAGGTAACTGGCTGAGAAGAGAACTCCATCCTCGCTATTGTAGTGGACCTTACATTTGGCATCAGGGACTATGAGTTTGGCCAAAGGTTCGCCTTCGCTGAGCTGTACTGACTGCTGTGGGGACCGCTCTTGCAGTTGTACAGGTGGAGATAATATTTTCCAGAGGTCAATGTTGAGAAAGCTGCCAAGTACTGTGGCTGATGGAAACTAGGGAGGATGCCTTGCCGTGATGATCAAGAGTTATGAAGTCTTTCGTGTTAGTTTAATTAAAAAGATGTAAGAAGTGCAGATGTTGAAATTGTCTGTATATACTCAAAAACAAACAACCCCCCCCCGGTTTTCTTCCTGAAATAGTGATTTAAGCTAAAGTAAACTCAAACTGAACTGAGATTAAAGGCAGAGTAATAGGTGTGCACGTATTTCGATATATGCTAAATTTACACATGCACAACTGAGGTTTTTTTGCTTTGCCTTTTAGAATATTATTTCAAGATGCTTTTGGTAGCCTGGGATGTTTTGCAGCTGTGATTTGATGTTAGTTTCTTGGCATACATCCAGCCCTTTGAAACCAGTTAAAAGACAACCTAAATGGTGGGATAGTCCTGAAACCATATTGTACTGATAAAACATCCCATAAAGCTACGTGACATTTTACCTTGGAAAGCAGAAAATTCAAGTCGAAGTGAAAGAGGCTTACTTGGATTCAGGGTAACATCATTGTAGGCTGCTGTTACCCCTTCCAGTCTGGGAAGCCAGGAGATTTCAGGATGCTGGATTAAAAATTATCCACAAAACCCAAATTTTATAAGTGGAAAATGGGACTAATATTAGATCTGGCAGCTAAACTAAATCGGTTAGGTTCTAGGTTATCAGCTCCAGTGCTTTTATTAAGATTGATAACGTGGGAGCACTTCACAGTTCTGTTCAGTGGAGACTGGAAAAAGCCTAAAATCATTAGAGTTGCCATAAATAACAGACTAGGAGTCTCTGTGGTCAATTGTTTATATAGATAGCTTAAATAGCTCTTTGAATCCAGCACTGAGATCGCTGAAGTGACTGTCAGGTTCATTAGCAGCATGTGGCCATTTAGTACTACAGCAGGAACTTGGATGTGAGTAATAGTGAAGACAAACCAATCTTTATTCCCAGGTCAGAGATCCTCTGGACAGTGTCTTTTCAGTATTTCCAGTTCTTTTTAAAAACCAAAGAGATGGACTGGTGGAGGTTGCCGGTCCTTCCTGATGCAGGAGGCAGCATTACTTCATGCTCCTCTCAGAAGCAAGATGCTGTGACTGAGACCTCTGGGTGGCACAGATCGTGTTCCACACCTCCTCTCTGTGGACACAAGCAGCAGTGTCTTTGTCCCAGAGATGGAGCTTCTAGTGGACCTTGAAGGACCTTAACACAGACATCTTTCAGCAGCTGTAATGAAACCAAAGAACTACCAGTCTTACAATCTGCAATGGATGAGGTACTGTTACTTAGTAGCTTGGGTTGCAAAAGTCCTTTCTGGTTGTTGTAACTCAAATATGTCAAAGATAAATGTCTGGGGCTTTTTGTTTTTGTTTGCTTGTGGTTTTTTTTCCCCCCTGATATGTAGGGGGAAAAAAGGGGGAGCTGGAGGGAGAAATATTTAAAATTGGCAGGACATTTCAGTTGGATGTTTTCCAAATGAAACTTTTTCATACAAGGTGGCAAGGTTTGTTGTAGGTAGAGAGGGGTTAGAAGAATTCTGTTTTCATTGGACCAGAATTGATTCCCGACCCCCAATATGGGGGGTCCCATATTTGGTCCTTTAACTAGCAAAACTTCTGCATAAAATGAAATGGGGCCTGACTACTGTCTCAGAATTTAATTCTAATGTAGATGAGCAAATTTGCTAGAGGTGGCCAGATTCATGTAGTCAATGAGTCAGGCTTGACTGTAAATTCCTAGTGGCTAAAGAATAAAAGTGTCTGACAGAGCAAACGTCTGACATCTGGTACATTGTTAAAGCTACAAAATTGTTTCTATGGATCCGACTTAGTAATGAATATAGTTTAATGAGCCATAGAATACTGTGTTGTATAATATTAAAATGCATCTGTTTACATTTTATTTTACTATGTTACATAATAATATTTCAATTTTTCCTGTTGAAGTACGTAACTATTTGCAGGTTTTCAGGAGAGTAAACAAACAGTTTCAGAAGAAAGGACAAGGAAATCCTTATAATAGTAAAACCCCTATGCAGTGTAAACAATGGAAAAATTGGCCTCAGCCAGAATTCTTTCTCGACTTCTACCAAACCACTAACCATACAAATTTTTTTTGTGTGTGAAATGTAAGAGAATGCACGCCCAAGGCACAAGTTTTTCCAAGACTTCTGTGTTATATGGGTAAAGTAATTTTAAACATACAGCATGGAAATCACTGCAGTCATTTTTATTTAAAAAAAATGGATCTTGCCACACAGTATTTTATTAATGTAGTACTATTGTATAGCTTGTTCCTATGGAAGCAGGACAACGCTGTTTTTTTTGAGATGTTCTAGATACCCACCAGCGTCTCATCAATGTAACCACCAATAAGCATGTGATGAAAAACTCTAGAAATATTAATTACAGAAGATGATGTAAATTTACTTCACTGATGCATGTATTTTGTTGTATTTGTTGGTAAAATACTACCATCAGAGCTCTGAGTTTTGATGTCTTAGTTTGATCTCGTTGAATAGCAACAAACCTGAAGAAAGCAATTTGACTTGTTACATGCTTGTACATGGAAACGTTCTTTCACTGTTGCGAATGTACATACTTGACATACAGTTATGTCCCCAAATAATGCCTAGAATACACCACTAATCAAGCTGATAATTGGCAGTTGCAGTCAAATGTACAAACGTTATTCAACAGAATTTCTAACTGTTTTCGGTACCTTGAATTATTTCAAGTTTCTACTGGGTGATCAACATATATAATAGGTGTATTTTTCAGGAGCACTGTGACTCTACTGATCCCAAACCGATATGCAAATAATCTCTGAAACAGCTTTTATTATGATTTCAATTTTTACATCAATTTTAGAAAGAGATTTTCTGCTTCTGTTGTCACATGTCCCCTTGGAATACTCTTGCGTCTAGAAAATATTTTAGGTTAGAATTTACTGTTTGCCAGCTGAAATTTTTCACCTATAAAATCCATAATGTGATTGTATTATTTTTCATGAGAACATAAAATCTTTACAGGCTCAGATCAAAGTACTGTGTGGCTTGAAGTGTATATCTAGGGGAAGGTACAGGAACAGAACTTAGCTTTAGCGATATTTTACTGTAATACTTTCAGTAAACGATTTACTGCTGAGAGATTTCCTGAGCCAAAGGTGATCTCTTTAAGTTTAGTAATGCTTTGGAATTTTTTTACCCGTGAACATGTCAGTCTCCTCTTTCGCCATCTCTAGCACTCCAGAGCAAGAGTTCCAAAGCTTACCTATGGCCTCTGTGAAGAGCTATTTTCTTCAGCTTATTCTGAAACTTCCCCTTGCAGACACGCAGTGATGCTTCCAGCCCAGCTCCCTGTGATCTGTAATTCAGGCACTGCATGACATGTTGCATCGAAACAGCCTTGACTGATTTCTCTTGCGTAACTACTTTTCTTAATCAAAGTTTTGAAATTATACTTTACTGCACTTTCAATTCAATATTTACAAGCAAGATTTGTGATCCTGAAATTAATAGTCTCGTCTAAACCATTTTGGCTTTTTACTGCCTCGGTGTTCAATTACACTGCGATCTGATCCATTTGCTCTGAAACTGCCAGCTGCTGGGGAGCTCTGATGCTTCTGGGATTCCCTGCTGAGTGACAGTGAGGTCTTATTCCTCTCCACTCACAGCTGAAGCATCTGGAGTGTTAAGCAGTAAGTACAGCATCCAATGCCTCCCATTCCTTGTTGTAAAACAAACAGGGAATACTCCCCACAGAATGGTTCTTTTGCATTGTACCAAACCGAAGCAATACCCAGAACACGCTCCTTGGTGGAAATCACAAATAGCGTCAGGACACATAAAATATTAACATAAGCAATAACGTACCCCAGGCACATATAGCCGTTATGACCGCGTTGTTTTTTAAGGCAATGGTATCAACTTCATGGTGCAGCTTTCCATGTTTTCGTGAAGCTGGCCATAAAGGGAAACCAGTCAAATCTGGTGATTTGTAATGGTGAGACACACAAAATATATTAGAGCACTGTAAGAAGGATTGCTGCCTGTACATGTTGGTAGCTCTGCTTTGGGAATTCCACTGCGTGAAATTATTGCATAAATTATCTGAACTCATGAGAGTTGAGAGATTATGAGTTTCTTCTAAGAGAAGCTGTGGCAAGGGGTGACTTCTGTGGACGTATCTTTGTATTTATAGGTATGTATTTATGTATATATTTTAATTCTGAGTCACATGGTTAGGAAAGGTTCAGTTCTCTAGTGTGATTAGAAGTATATGCGGATCCCCCAAATTAGAAAAATAATTTCTCTCATCCTGTTGTCACTGTAGTATTTATAAATAAATCCTTGTAAATCTTTGATACTCAGCCTACACACTCTATAACTTTAATCCATTGTTGCCATTTAGTACAGGAGTACAATTACATCCTTGAATTTTGACTTCAGGCAGCGTGTACTTTTATCAGCTTCTCACACTTCCTTCTTCCCATATGCGTCTACCTCCGAGGTCAGAATCTTGACAGTACAACACAAAACCACGAAGTCTGCCTTAGCTCCTGGTCCTGTTACTGCAGTTCAGTCATTCTGAAATTGCCTGGTTCTTGCATGTGAGTTATGGCTCTTTGTGTCTGCTTGGTTGTTTAGGGAGTGGGAGGGACCCGTACTGCATAGAGCTGTATGATGCAGGATTTTCAAACCTCACCTGTGCTCTAACCCATCACTGTTCCTTTAAAAGTGAAACAAAGTATGAGGACGTAACTTCTTCTCTCCTTTGCCTCCATTTCCTGTATTATTTTGGTATGAACTTTCGGCCAGATGGTCTTCAGTCAAACACTAAAGACAGCGTCAGAATGATCTGAGTTTTTCGGAGGAAGCCGGGTGCCGACTTCCATTCATAACTTACTTCCATCCCAAGTAACTGTAGGTATGGCAGGAAAGGGATAAAGTTAAGTTGATCTTTTCTTCGATAAGTACTGACTGAAAGAAGAATAAAATCCTTTTGGTTTATGCCACTGGTGAAGAAATGGCCAATACATGATTAGGATTTGTAGGAAATAGCTCACAAAATCCTACTTGTTGAGTAGACGTTAAAACTGCAATACCATTGTTATGGAAAGTAAAGCTACATTAGGTAACTTTTAAAAGGTTCTAAAGTTTTATTACCTATGAATATTTTTTTCTTTTTTTTTTCTTCTGCAAAATGTATACCACAAGAATCATAGTGCTGCAGGAATGTATTTTGCGGGCAAAAGTATATGAAAAATAGGACCAAAAATTTCCAAACTCCATAGTAAAAACCCAAGCTTCTGAAAAATCATTTTTCTATAAAATATGTAATATGTGTAGGAGTCTTGGTGCTGTGGTTATATAAATGTTATAGAGGCACTCAGGATTAACGCTGTCATTCTAACCCATACCTATAAGACCTTTATATTACGTCGTGCCAGCATGTATTTTATACATGCTCTGTGCACATATGTATTTTTATTGATAGTTCTGATCACTTGCAGGTCATGTGTACCTCTCTCTCACATCCTGTGGTAAAATCACTGTTTCTCTTGATGTATGTTCTCTTCTCACCTTGCTCATAGATGATGCTTGGAAGCCACCCCTTTGGCCAGGCTAGATGTAAAGAAATGAGGCAAGGATTTTGCTTTACAAATGTAAAAATGTGACTGGAAGATGATTGATAAGGTATATGCTTTTCTGTAGTTTATTTCTTCTCTGAAACATTGTTGCATTGAAGGGACTTTTTGGGGGCTGGACTTTGTTCATTTGTTTGGGAATTCTGGGCTCTAAAAGGTAAAGAAGAGAAGGAAAGTTTGGTCAAGATGTTAGGACAGGGGTAACTACGTTGTATACGAAATGTGACGAAAGTGAGCAAAAAAAATAGAAGGGCTGAAAAATGGTCATTAACACGCAGTGACACTGCAAGAAAAGGGAAAGGGGGTAATTGCATGTATAAATTCCAGTTGCCTAGCAGAACCAGTCAATGGTAACGGGTTTCAAATAGATACAAAGGGGAAGGAGAATGCAGTGGATTGTCCTTCAGAAAGTGTGTGTGGGAAGAATAATACAATCTCAACCACTTTACAACAAATTTCAAATCCTAGCTGTATCGAAATGGCCAGTCAGCTGTCCTAGCTTGGCCTCTACCTCTCAGTAGTTCACGAACAGTTTTAATTGACTCCTCTCTGCATTAGTCACCGTGACACTGCCGAGAAAACACAGCCCTGCTGAAGTGAGCCGTGTCGATCAAAACCACTGTGTCGTTTCATAACCGTCATGCCACTTCTAAAAAGTTAAACCTGAGAATGTGCACAGCATCAGTTTCTTATTCATATTAAAGCCACAAGGCTAATTAGAGCAATGCATATGCAAATGTAATTAGAGAGGACATGCATGCAAATAATTTAAAATTCATCTTGTTAAATATTTCACTAATTCCATAACAAGGATGACATTTGATCAGGAAGCAATTGCTTAGAGCTGCTTTTAGTCGAAATGTCACAAACATTTGAAGAGGAATGTGTTGGTTGTGTAGAAGTTCTGTTCTGAAGGAAGAGAGGATGAGTGCTAACTTTAGTCCTTCTTTTAAAATAAGACTGATTAGAAACTAGCTTTAAATGTGCCCAGTTGACACTGTTTGACAGAAGACTTCCACTGCTACCCAGTTGTCAGGAGTTTTAGCAGATGGAATGTGCGTGACCGGACAGTGAGCAAAGCGCTGTGTGTGATAATACAACAGTAAAATCAACAAGAGTCCAATTACGACAGCCCGAAGCTGTTTATAATTATAATGCTTAATTAGGTGAGACACAAACAAGGAGAGAGTTCATTTGGTCAACATTCTCTACCATACTGTGTTCTGATGGGAAATAAAATCTCTATACCGACTAAGTAATTAAAACAAACTTTTATGCTGTTCATATCCATTGGCAAAATTAAGCTTTGTAATTGTGATATTTTATCAAAAGTTTTGACAAAATTTTACCCTTTTTTAAATGAAAATCTAGCTGTATAGAGCAACTCTTCTTGAGAATAGTCAGATGTGCTCCTTCCCAAGCCACACTTTTTCTGTTTGAAATATGTTGCTACGGAAAAGCTGCATGGTTATCCACTTAGTGGTATATGGTATCTTGTAATCTCAGCTAAGGAAGGCGTTTCACTGAGGTCCTCCCTAATGGTGAAAGCAGGCAGTTGCAATGCAGGTATCCGTCCCAACCCAAATCACCCAGGGACATGCTGGAGAGGTCTTAACCTGGGGGTATCCACAGAGCTGGGAGCTCTCTGCAGGGAGCTGTGCCATTGCTTTACAGCAGAACTGCAGAGAACTCAGCGATGAGAAGCCACGAGATGATGATACATATCCCCAAAGCCACAGCTTTGTTCCCTAAATCTTTATTTGCCGAGCTGTTGTTTTGGAACCTTCTTACCATAAAAATGTAAGTTCCGGATCAGACTGGTGCCCTCTCTTGGCATCTCATCCCCCACAGCAGCAAATATGAAGGAAGGAGAGTAAGAAAAGAAAAAACTTTAATAGTATTTCCCCCAGAAGACACCTGCAACCTACAGCAATTTTGTTTCTTGAAGGGCATTTGGAGCCAGTTGTATCATATTTGTAATTGCTTTTGAGGTATTTTTCCATGTTACCTGTTTTTCTCTCTCAACTGCGTCCTTTGTCCTGTCCCTGTGGCACCTCAACAACATGGTTCTCTATTTTTGTAGTGAAAGCAACTCTTTTACCTTGAGATGCTCTCAGTAAAGTGCAGTTTTGATAGGAGACTTTCACATGGTCCTACCAGAGGATCAGACTCCCAAACGTAATGCGATTCCTTTGACGTGACGCAAGCTCTGTACACTTACTTTACACACACTGCATATTGCACACACACTACAGTTTTCATTGTGGTGACAACAATGAAGAGTTAAAATAACACATTAACATGTGTATTTTGGGCACAGAGGAAGAGAAGACTTTTCTACTGCAAGATGGCAGCTGCTGGTTGTTGTGTTTTGTTTGTTTTTTTTTTTTTTTTTTAAAGTGGGACATCACTTAATTGCTACAGTAGAGACATAAAGGTGACATTTTTTAATTGAAATGTCTTGCCAGAAATGCAGTGTGACTTATGTAATTTTTCTGCAAACTTTTGTCAAGTTGCTTTATTTAAAAAAGGGGGACATGAGAAAATTCCACAAAGCTTGTAAAGGAAATCGTCACTTAAAAGTATCTGAGTTTAAAAAATGAATGCCAGTGCACTCAAAACCAAGGAAATATTTTGCTGGAGCTGATATTTCTTCAGCTATAGAGGGGGAAAAAAAAAGGACAGTTTCATTGGTTTTGTGTTGTAATGGTCTCTGCTCACTGGTATCTGTACTGAAAGTCCAACAGTGGGTGGTATGCAAAGCAGAAGTTGTAAAAGTGCTGCAAAAAATGCTGAAAAATTGTGGTATTTTGTCATTCTGGTCTTCAGTCCGTCTGTCGGTCAGACTAAAGTAACAAAATATTTTACTAAGCTAAGGATTAATTTGATCCATTTATCTTAAGTCTCAAGAGAATAGTTCGTTATTATTTGTAATTGTGTGGCCATTACAACTGTGGAGTAAGTTAATAAAAATGACTTACTGTGCTGAGTATTAATTTTTGACTAACAAGTTGTAATGCTCACTTCTGTGCTTCAGGGATTGTTTCTTCTTTAATGCAATTAGCATTTTTATGCTGAAAGAGGCATGTTCTTACTCGAGCCATAAATTATTAAGCAACACTAAATAAAAAATCTGAAGTACGCATGTATGCATTTCTGTATGTTTCTTCAGGCAATTAATTTTTAATTTAACAATGTCATATATTGGCAGTAACTTTTAGCACAGTAAGGTTGTTTTATCCATTTTATTGTCATTTAGTAAATCAACTGTAGGCTACACACACAAGCCAGGGTGTTGAATTGAATTATTTTATATTTCTGTATGCTTTCCAGAAAATAAGTATAAAATGGAGTGATAAACCTGACTCAGAATAAATCATGTTAAAACGAGGAAGCAGAATGTATTGAAAGATTATTTAATGGAGTTCCTGAGCATCAGTTGTGGAACCAATATTGTTTAATGTTTTCAGCAATAGCTTTGGCACCAAAATTGTAGTATTCTGTTGAAATTTACCAAAGATTCAAAGTTAGGTGGCATTGTCAGTAGAGGTGATGGACTGAATTGCTGGGCAGAATGTGTGGAATGATATTGAGGGTGGATTTTCTTTTTTAAATAAAATATTTTTTTTTTAAAGATTCCCCCTCCAGAAACCCCCCCAAACCCCCAGTCAGATTAAATTCCATAGTACAAAACATAAAACAATTCACATGGGGATCAAACCAAAGATATTCCACATTAGTCTAACTGTCCGTCCCTTTGAGGGAAGAAATGATTTCAAGTATAAATTGATCCAGTTTTGATGGGAGTTGCCAGTGTGATGCAGCTGTGGGGGGAAAAGGGAAATTCCGTTGCAGATTATGTCATTTAAGATCCTTCCAGTAGAACTACTGGTGTGTTAGAACCCCGTGCAAAACCCTGCTACTCTATAGAGGGTTATATACTCTTCATTAAGAAGAAAGAATCGTTACAGATGAGGATTGAACGTGGCGCTGATTTTGAACATTTTATATCACAATGTTTGTAATTTATTTTTTGTATATTAAGTATCATGTTAGATGCTAGTGGAACTGTATAATTAAATAGTTAAATCCTTAGAAGTCATACTTATATGTGAGAAATAGAAGTGACCTGGAGTGCTTTGACTTTGGGATGAATAGTTTTTGATGCTTTCTTTGATCATTTTCCTTCTGAAAATCACTTAGCATTTCATGATTTCAGAAAACATCAATTGACAAAGTATGAAATCATAAATCATGTCACTTCTGCAAATTTGTTCTTAAGAACAGTTAGTCTGTTCTTTATGTCTGTTGGATGATAAATATACTTCATTCCTTTTCCTTTGAAAATGATGTCTTACTAATATTAGTTTTAATGTTATATATAATTTTCATTATATATATTTCTGTAACATTATATAATGGCTTTCCTTTTATTGAAAAAGGACTAAAAGTACTCATTGTAAATGCACACACATCTCTTAATATTTTGGTTATCTCAGAAAGGAATAAAGCTGTTAACTGTAAATATAAACATAATTTTCAATATTTAGTATTTTTAGATATTTAGATATAGAAAACTGGAGCATTAAGCAGTGGAACAGTCACAAGTGGGGATTTACAGACATTAACATCTGCTGTGTTATTTGAATGCTATGGAAATATACTGCAGAGTGCAAATAGAAATAATTGCACATTAATGGAAGAGATTAAGATTGCGTCTGTTTATTAATATATACCAACCCTATGGTTTGTACTGAAGTTGTGTGCTGAACAGTCCTTATACATCATCATTTCCACATCCGTGACAGTAGCTGCAGCCCAGGTTGACCTTATTCACTGTTCCTCAAGCCCTGCCATAGGTAGCTTTTAGGAATGATTGAATTTTTGTAGCTTGACTTGCCAGTCATGAAACTTAGGAGTTAGTGAACATGATGCATGTCCAGAGGAAGGGCAATGACAAAGGGAAAGGTGAAAGTCTTCTAGAAACTAGACACATGTCCAAGCATATTCTTCTTCAAAAAAGGAAGAGACTTGCTGTGCCTTAGGATCTATCCCACAACTGAGCTCCTTTCATGTCACTTAAGGTTGAATCTGCACTGTCCAAGTCTTTCCTGAGCCTCTTTCTTGTTCAGTGCCACAGTATCTCGTCTCTGTATAAGGCTTAAGTAGAGATTTTGTTTGTTTCTTTCTTTTTAATGCTCTTTTATTCACGATAGCCCTGCCATGGGTAGGCAGGTGACAGTCTCATAAGTAGCAAACTGAAGCGCTACTGCCATGTCATCTTTTTTATTTTGAACTGTTGACCTATCTGAAAAATATTTACATGTTTATAAATGTACTGCTTTAATATATTGGATTTTTCAAAGATTTTTACTCTCCAAGATCCTTGAGCACGTGTTTCTACTTTTGCATTTCCAGCTTGCTAAAATGGAAATGTTTTAGTTTTGTAAATAAATTTGATTTATGATCATGATTTTGATTACACATGATTACACATGATTTTGTAAATAAATAAGATGTGATCAGTGGATGACTTGATGAGTTAGTCATATTATGTTCCCTTTGGACTTGCTGGAAATCTAACCTATAAACTCAGTGAAAACTAGGATTTAATTAGCATCACCCTAGAGGAAATGTTTCCTTGTGATCAGCTACATAATGTTCCAAAAACGTCTGTTTTTCTTCATTGACTACAGAGTTAGGGATGTCCATATTGCTTCAGTGAACTAATTCATACATTTTCCTGGTTTGCCACGAAATGAGTAAAATCATAAGGAATGGTTTAAATGTACCTAGCCTTGTCATACTTAGAGCTTTCATAACAAAAATTTCTGATTGTGGGAATGGGATCAGGAATTCACTCAAAATGTGTTTATATTATTGCTAGTGTTTTGTTAAAGGGCCTCCGGGTAAGCCATTATGCAGTAAATGCCAAATGTTCATCATGGGCTATGAGAGATTATTTAATGAGATCGCAGGGGAGAAATACTGCCAATCCAAGGAACATGGCTTTATCGTTCATAAAGCAGGAAAAAATTAAAGGAAGTTAATTTTTTCCTAACTACCTCAGTTGGCCTAGGAGTCTAATTTCCTTGCAAATCTTGGCCTCATGTTTCACCTGTTACCAGTCTTGAGATCTGTGAGTTCAGGAAAGCTTATCTGAAATAAAAATATAAATGGTTTTAAAACTTTTGTTAAAATGAAGTTTTGATTCTATAAAATATATAAAATCTTTTAAATTGCTGAAATTATTACATTCTTGACTACCTTGTATAATGTTCAGTACTCAATTAAAATATGTTCTTTCTCTGCAGCTCAAAAGTTTTTAATGATTTGTAGAAAGTTGACAGCCTCAACTGTAGTGTGAAGTCTTTTTCTTCAATACAGTTAGCTTTTAATCTAGAGATAAATGGATCAGCAAAACTGATAAGCATTTATTTTATTAGCATTTTTCAATATTATCAATTCTGTCCCCGATACTGTCAACCAGAGGAACCCAATCATAAGAATACTGTTTTAATTCAGTCTTGCTACACAATAAGATTTTGTTTTTTTTTTTAAAAAATAATATTATCAGTAAGACATCAGAGAGAACTGAAACTTTTTGCTACCTCAGAGATACATGGCAAATCAGCTTAATTCCTAATACAACGTGTGCTCAGTGAGATCCTTTGATAGTGAAAGGGTTTTTCCCAACATCTGCAAAGTTTCTTCCTGTCAACTAGGATCTTTGCAGCTCTAAACCACAACTCCTTAGCAGCAATCTGAAAACACACTTGAAGCATATGGATGTTGCAGTATGAGCGTATGGGCCATCTGGTCATCATATGTCTGCTTTGCACGCTTAGATTGGTTTGTCAAGGGTCTCGGAGCTGTTTCCGAAGGATTATTAAACAAGACAAAACCAGAAGATGAGTGAAAGGTCTTGGGCCCCTTTTGGCATGTCTTGTGAAGTCTAGTAATGTAAAATGAATATGCCTACCAAATATCTTTACTCTCCTGCTGGATGGGTTCAGAACCACGTCCTCCTGTTCTGTTGGCTCTGATGTTCCTCTAACAGGACTAACCTGCAGGACTACCACTGATTCTGAGTGAGGGAGTCAGCGAGCAGTGCCTGTTGCAACTCCTCCGGCCCTACTTAAAAATTTTATGGCGATGTATTTGCTGCACTCAGACTTTGTATGTTCATTAATTTCTTCCCTGCTTTGTGTACGCAGTGACAATTTTATTTCTGCAGTAGTGGTATTCAATTTACTATAGCTTTTTCATGGTGAAAGTATTTAAAATGGGATGGAAAAGAATACCCCTTTGTCTGCCTTAGGTAGGCAAAATTCTGTCTCTTGGCATTTAACATGAGATTTTAAACCTCCAACAATTCCTTTTAACTGGGATAGGAGGAAGTTTAGGCTTACAGATGTCAGTTCTTTCTTTCTTTTCACTCTTTATTTTTTCTTGTATGTAAGGGAGGAAGTTTGATATTTTAGATACTGTATGATAGAACTCTTCCAGAAAAAAAGTTTTTCTTCCTATGCTTTACTGAAATTTTCAGTGCTGTAACAAATTGCACAGAGTATTATAAATCATTGAAGTCTTTGTGAAGAATGCTGTCTTAGCAGAAGACATATACCTGTCAAGATCCATGTAATCATCCACATTTTCTGGTATTTAGTAAACTGGAAAGTTGATCAACAAGCAGAAAATTGCTTGGAACATCAATGAGAACAGTAGAAATATGCTGCATTCACATGGAAAGGTTTTAAATATTTTCCAGTCAAAGCTCCATGACCCGTACACAGTCAGTGATGTATAATTAATCAGGAAAACACTTTATCTACCCATATTGATATGTGTCAGTAATACATTGTGCTTTTTTTTTTTTTTAACTGACTAACAGGAAATATGGTGCTGAAAAATTGTGTAAATTATCATTGGGTACTATCATTGAGTATTTCGTATAGCTTTTTTTGCGTATGCCTTTTTCTTGCATGAGTGGTTCCCTTTTTACCAAGAATATGTTCCACTAAATTTTGCTTAAAAAAAAAAAAAAAAGGGGTGGGGACAAATTTAAGCTCTTATTGTTTTCTGGTTTGTTATAATTTTGCATATATATGTATATATCTCTTTATGTTTCTGAACACCATAGGCATTGTGAAGAAAAAAACCTCTGAGTGTGGCTGCAGGATGAGTTCTGTTTCCTCTCAAGCTGTTTTTTATCACCGACATATAGCTCTTAAAGCAGAGTTCCTTTAACTAAAGGGATCGGAGAAATTTTCAGGCCCTTCTTTCTCTGGCCCATTTTTAAGAACCAGGTCGACGCTGTGGTGGCAAGTCCCAGTCCTGTCATGGGCGGCACGTGTGGGGCTGTGCTTGACCCGCTGTTCACCCTGTGGTCGCATACAGAATACTGCAGTGGTCAGAGCTGGAATAAGTACTCTTGTGTTCGTTGCGGCAGAGGGAACCGGTTTGCTGAAGATGTTTTGCGGTTGAAATCCAAGCTGGCATGCTATCATGAAACAGCACGTATTCTGTGCAATAATGGAGACACCAAGTACGGAGCCTCAAAGTTTACATTACAAACTACAGTGATGGGCACTTGGAATTGAGTAGATTTTGTGGAGAGCAATGTTTTATGAGATTATTGCTGTTTGTTTTGCCTGCCGAGTCAAGCAGTTTTTACTCATTCTGTCTACTGATATGCTAAGACTTCAGAGACGTCTGTGTCAGAACACATCTTCTGCCATGGACATTGTTGTGTGAGGTCTTGCATATTGTGCAACTTCCCAGAGATTTAGGAACACTTTTTTGTGTTATATCTGTATCTTTGATAAACCAGCCCTTGCCCTTTAACCACGTGGTTGGGTTCTGATCAAATACTGCACCACCACAGTGCCAGCAGGCTTTCTCCTCCCCATCTCCTCTTTGAACTTGACTTCAGCTACAACTGAAGCTGCCAAAGCCCTGCTGCTGCGTCCTTCTCCAGAGCGTGTACCTTCGTGGCTTTTGGTTCCGGCACCCTGCCTGTTTGAGTATTACTCCAGGCTCTTGGTGTTTGCACAGGCGTTGGTCTGCTGCCTGCATTGCTGGAGGTGTTGCTCTTATGGGAAGGGAGGTAGGTGTTGGACATCGGTGTGACCCGGTCTCCTGTGCCACCAAGCTGGCACCAACACGGCTGCTGCCAGGCTCTTAGGTTCCTTGCTGTTCTCCTCAGGTTTCTCCCAAAGTTTGCCTCGTTTTATTTAGAAAAAAAGTATTTATGCTGATGAAAGAACATTAAAAGCATGAATGATATTTGTGCCTGAAACGATGAGATGGTCACTGAGGCAAAGCCATCGTGTGCTTGATTATATGGTAACCAAAACCAAAAAGAAAACCAGCTTGCATTTCTGAAGCGAGGGCAATCTTTCCCTTCGCAATTATTTATATGTATTCATGTGAAATAGACTGCTTAATTTAAGTGTTCTCTCATATTCAGATTAGCTCTAAGATGACTCTGCTGATTTAGATGAAGAATGATCTCTATTGTAAGAGCCAATATAAAATATATGGATGGCTTCACATAAATATTTATCTGTTGCTCTTGTAGCTGAACATAATTACTTCATGTATGTATCTGAAAACTAATAGACATAGCTCTATGCAGATTTGATGATTTCTTAGAAATAGAGATTAGAGAACTTTTAAAGCTAAATTATTTTAATATTAGAATGATCTGAAGGAATCAGGGAATATTAAGTCATTTAGGAATCTGTTAGATTATTTTATTTTTAATATTTTAGGCAATCCTCGTTTTTCCAGTGCATTCTCAACAAAAAGCTGTTCACTGATGGTATTTCCCATGAAAAATGCAGAAGATTTTTATTCCTTTCTAGTCTTTTTCCAATCACGTTACCCACAGAGTAACGAGTGGTGGAGGAGAAGCCAATGGCTGTTTCCTTGACTTTTATGGAAAGAACGTGAATTCTTATGAGAGTCTCTTGGGAAAGGTTTACTGCATTAATTCAAGTTATATTTCATTGTTTAGTTTCATACAGTATGCTTTTTCTTTTTTATTTTTTTTTTAACAAGGCAAATATGGCATATTGCAGTGGAATTAATAATTGATTGTTACTTATTACTGATGCAAATAGTACATATTTTGATAAGCCACTATTCATAAGGTCTACTTGAATTACACTATAGTTAATTACAAATGGGGACTGCAGATTTTTTTTGGTGCAGTTGATGTAACAATAAAACTGCATTTTGTAAGGAAATTATTTTTTTTGCAGAAAATTCAACTGAACTATGGGTTTGAGAACACATTTCTAATTCCTGAAAATATCTATTTAATAGAATTATGAATTTCACTTTTTCTGGAGTATTTAAAATACTTATTTTAAATCTCAGTGATTTCAAATTAAAAATGCAGTACTGCTATTCTGTATGGTATTACAGTTTAGCATAGTAAGCCTGGGATTCTTAAGTGCTACTATATTTTGAATTTTTTTATTCATCGAGTTAGTAGCAACAAATACAAGGTAAGATTTTCTTGTTGTTAAACCAATGCTTCACAGTAGCTAGCTAACACAGTGTGGGAACACCTTCAGTTCATAGTTTAACAGCTAGTATATATAAAGTAATTTATAATCTGACCAAAGAAAAAGGGAAGATTTTTGATTGCACGGAGATGGTTGAGATGTGCTAGCCTTTCCTGTGATCACAACCAGTCCTTGAAAATGTCCTGGTAAACTGTGAAGACCTTCTTAATCATCTTGGAAGTGAACAGAATGGTTTGTTGATCATGAAGAGATAGAATTGCATGCAGATTAGTTTCTTTCCCTTTCACTTCGCCTTATCGTCTGTGTCTTTTTCGTAAGTGAACACTACCCCCAACACCAAAGACTCTGAGGAATGCAAATTACAGTTGTGCTTTATGTGAAGGCTTGTCCCCTTTCCCTGTGTTCAGACCTAAATTGCTAAAACTTTAGAGCTTTATAGTTAGAGCGTTTCCACAAACAACACAAACATCATAATATTTTCTCGTGTATTTATTTGCTTTTCAAAGGGGTACGTAGGCATTAATGAAATGAGATGATAATAGCAAAAACCTGTAGGCTGAAATACTGCTTTCTTGGCACCTTTCAAGTTTTCACTGAATATAGATTTTATTTTTTTTTTTCTATAATTTCAGTTTACAGCTAAAATTTATCCACTGGAGTTAAATGTGACGCTGATTGCTAAAGCGTCTTAGCCCCCAAGCATATTGTCAGTATTAACCTTGCTCCTTTAATAACTTAAGATAGTCCTGGTTGTAAGTCTGCTTTCTCTCATGATGCTGTACTGCCCCAGGCTAACAGCTGCACTTAGCTCAGGCATGGAGCTGCAAATCCTCCGCACTGAGTCCAGAGGGGCAACACAAACATTTTCCATGAAGAGATTTAATTTGCCCATCTATTCCCCCCTGAAAATTCCTGGTAGCTTGTATTTCTTTGCTTCGAGGAAGAGAAAATCCCCATTTGTCCCTGCAGAAAAATCAGTTCTCTCCTTCCCCACTGATTTGAGCATTCTCAAGGCTTTGGCTCCTCGTTTGTCCTGGGCTGTGTTAGCCACGGACGAGCAATCTCCTAACCTTTTGCTGTGCTGATGTCCGCATAGGGCAGCCAGCTGCCTGTTCCCTGCCCTGCTACTTTTGCTCTCTTCTATATACCTAATCAAGAAATTCATGAAAGGATGCTTCTAGAAGCAGTAGAAAAGAACTACTTCTAGAAGGCAGTCTGCTGCCTTTTATAATATTTCTCCCACTCTTGGCAGTAAGCTTCAATATTGACAGTACTAGCCTATTTATGGCTCAAGTTTCCTGCTAAAAATGGTTTCGGTTCAAGGCTAATGGGTAGTGATAATGCAATGGCTTTTCCAACTTCTGATGCAATATGAAACTTCTCCTTTGTGTACCCTGAGGTGTAATGCCACCACCTAATGACACTGGAGTGAGAAGCCAACTATTTTCCTTGAAAAGGTTGGAAGCATCACAGAAATTGGAAGGGTTGCATAGAGACAAATATATTTTATTTCCTATTCTTTTCTTGTACCGTTCTACGTATTAATTACAAGTTAGAGGGAGCTGGGAGTTGCCGGAGTGATGAGTAAGCAGAGATTATTTGATACTTGTTTCATGGTCAAGGTCTGCTCCAATATTGCAGGTGGTTTCTTGTTTACAGTTATCAACCCTACAGAGTATTAGATTAAAAAAAAAAGAAAGAGGAGCTAACTCGAAATTGGAAAAAAGAACCATTTAAGTTCCATTAGTGACACAAGATCAGGCGCACTATGCTGCCTGTGATTATTTTAAAAAATATAAATGCCTTAAAAGCAGGAGCATAAAGAGATACTAAACCACATCCATAGCCAGAAAATTAAGACAGAAGATGGGTATTATTTCAAGTGCTTTTAGTGTTTTTAAAAAAAATAAAAATCCAAACTAGGGGGAAAATAGATAAATTGTTACTGCGTGGCCACCTCCCCCACTGGCAAAAATCCTCCCTACTTTAAATGTTAGGTGACAGGATTGTCTTAAAATATGTGGGAGAAGAAAAACAAAGGCCATGGAATATGTACTTTTGCCCTTTATTTTATAATGTAATTGTATCTTGAAAGGAAAAATAATCTTTCCTATGATACTGGAACTCATCAGTTTTATAGCACAGCAGTTATATTATTAATAGATTGTAGTACAATCTTGTTTTTTTTTTTTTTTTTAAAAAGCTTCATATGCTTGCAAATCAATAGATTATTTGGAAAGTTACTATTACTAAGAAATAGAAGAAAAGTTAATTCACTTTACAGTAGCTTTTACCTATATATGGTTGATTGAAGGACGCTATTTTTTCCAAGGCCTATAAGTTGTATATAGCACTAGGAAACTAAACAAAAATGTAATAAAAAGACTTTTAAAAAATTTTTTTTTGGATGTAAGATAATAGCAGTAAATTATTTGAATAGCAGCAGTTCTGTTACTTTATTTCTGAGATAAGCAGGAATTACATTTATAGAGCTGTATACAAGGAAGTAAAAACTTACAGTAATCGTAATTGTTTTTACAGTTTTGTTTCCACTGGGCCATAAAAGACTGTTTTGCATAGTGGAGTTTCATTTTAAATGCATTTCAGAAATTTCCCATTTATCTATATAATAGCATATGTTTTATCCAGGAATTTCTGTAATGATGTTTAGTGCTTGTTCCTGATCACGTGGCTTGAGTCACTTCTCTTGTTTGAAATGCCTTATAATTTGAAAAGTATAAGTATCCACCAGTTTGGTCAGCTACACTTAGAAATGTGAAATGTACAAATAATTGTTGAGAGCACAATATTTTTCCCCAAACTCATCCATCAATTGCAGAAGCTTCATGCAGATGTCCAGCTCTCTAAAACTGAGAACGCTTCAGGTTTCTCGACTAACGTATGGAACGGGTTTGGTGAGATGTTTACTTTAGTGGGTTTTTTTTCTTTTTTCTTTTTTTTTTTTTTTAATCCTTTTTCTCCTATGCAGTTGAGTTGGTTTTGTAAGGTTTTGAGTGACAGGAAAAAGAAAGCCTGAGATAAAGAAAAGATGGGGAAATACTTAGGGAGAGGCGCTGTGCTAGTTTCTCTAGGCTGGTTACCATAGAGAAATCTTTTCCTGGTAAATCAGGATCCTTAATTCAAGCCTGAGGTCTGACATCCAAGTATGGGCTGTCTGAGAGAGTGGAGGAGAGAGGGAGAAGGTATGGCATGGATATTGCCTGGTTATTAGGTTGTAGGTTGTCACTTATTCAATGACAAAAGAAACAGTGTTCCTAAGTGTCTGGGTGAATCTAACGCAATCTATGAGGAACGTAAGTGGGTGGTAGTATGTAATTAAATGTCCAAGTATCTTTGGAGCGCCTGATGTGTTCTGAAATCACAATTTGATTTGTTGTTGCTGCTTCTGAGAGCCAGAAACCCAATGCATGTGTCAATTGTTCAATGAAGTGTGATACTGTAAACACTCTCTTATCTCTGCAGAGACCTAATAATATTAAAAGGATGATTGATGCCTCTGGCAAATAAATATAGAAATCAGAGATGATAAGAGTTGTCTTTAAAAAGATTTAATCTGTTGTTGGAAGGCTCTTTTTTTTTTTTTTTTTTTTTTTGTTCTAAATGGGCACTTCTCTTGGGAAATTAAAAAGATTAGTAAAGTTCCTCAAGAGAGAGGCACTGAGGCACTTCTGCATGGAAAGTACTTCATTTATTACAGTGACCCGCTTCCACTGTAGAAGACCAAAGTTCAAGTCCCTTCTCACATAACTTAGACCTGGGATTTGCATTTGGGCCCTTGGGCTGCCTTTTCTAGCTTCTGTCATTTTTCCACATGTTGTTCCACCTGGGAGCTCCTGAGGTTGAATGAAATCTTCAAAAGCTCTCACAAAAATAATTCTCGTTTTCTGCTCAGCTTAATATTAAGGACTGTTTGGGTTGAGTGATATGCATGTCAAATTCATCTATGTACTGAAATGAACTTCCTCTGCAAACAAGCTCCCGTTGAGGAACAATACCTACAAATGGATTTTCTCTCTTGTAGCTAATCTTCTCTGCATGGTTCAATCTGAGATGTTTGAATTTTGTTGGGCACGATGTAATTAATTTTCATGGTTTGTTTTATTGCTTTTTGTTATAAGCCTTACAACACATTTTATATGACATAACATAGTAAAAGTCTTGTGGAACAATATTGGTATATAGAATATACTCTTTAATAAATGAGATGCATTCAGAAAATCATCACAATTATTTTCCCTGAGTATTGCTAAATCTAATGGAAAAGCCACAAGAGAGAAATTTAACATGATCTATATCAGTTTGCTTCCCTCTTACAAAAATCAATTATGAATAAGTATATTTTAACCAAAACCAGTGTTAAAGTAATATATTAGAAAATTGTATTTATAAACACATTCATTCAAAAATTCACAGAAAATTATTAAAGTGTCACAGAAGACTTCTGTTCATCATCAAACAGAAACTACTTTTCTGGCTGTAATGATCTAAATTATTACAGATGACAACTTTAAATGTGGTTTCCATTATGTGCAAAATTCCCTCTGTACTCCTAAGAAAGTGAAAGTGTTGACCTGACCGGTGGATTGGGAACTACTGTTCCTCACTCAGGTGCATGCTGAACCTACAACAGGATTTCCAAACTGAGTAGGAAGGAGTCCTGTCTATGATGGGCCATTTGGGTCCTCGTGGAATGGTGAGTTAATGTTGCGAGATGATTCTAAGACTGGGTATGTTGTGTACTGCTACATCTTGTGGGAAATTGAAATTTGGTTATTGGAACTCCACAAAGCTTTGGGAGTTCTTGGGGTTTTTTGTTTGGTTTTGGTTTTTGTTTTGTTATTTATTTTATTTTCGTTGTCATTGGTTCATGTAGGCTCAGTCATGGCATTATGACAAATTTATGAGAAAGGGATTTGGCGCATCATTAAGACATTCCCTTGGGACTCTGTGGATCAGCAAATAAAAGGCAGGCTTCCTCCAAACAAGATAAGTAGAAAAAACGAGTCTATGATTGTTGGATTAATTATACACTGTGCATTCAAAGGGATAGAGTTTACACAGCTGTGTAAGAAGATAGATGTTAGGGTGGAATTATAATGGAATGATTGAAAAAATGAGGCAGTTACTGTCTGTTTGATAAGACAGCATGTACATGTTTATAATCATTTGGTCTGTAAAAACATTCCTGTGTTTTGGGTTAATAGACCTCTGTTTCTATTCTGGTTTGCTTTATTCATGCTGATAGCTCTCATTTTCAGGGCTGCAAGAGTTCCCATACTGTAGTTTCATCATTTATGTTTGGAAAGTACATTAGACCCTGGATGGCTTCTTCAAGTGGACAAATTGCAAGTCATGATCTAAAGCAGGACTGGTCTGTCTGTCCCGGATTTAATTTCAAGTATTGTTAGATCACTGACTTCTAGAGAGAACCTGGGAAAGGATATGCTTACCTTCGTGGGGGAAAAAACAAACCAACCAAAACATGCCCATGAAATACACGAGATACAAGAGACTCTTGATAGTGCTATTTTGCTGCTTGTGACAGTTTATGCATTAATTAAGCTCTATTCATACCTTGTTGAGTGTGCACAGCCACAGCCAGTCAGCCAGGCCAGTACCTACTCCTGCTTTATTGCTAGTGCTTGGGAAAGAAAGGAAGAAGATGGTGGCCCTGACTGGGCCCTCGTCCCCTATGCATCTTTTGAGGCACCAAAATCTGGTGTGGGAAATATTTAGTTGCTTCCCTCAGTTTGGCAGTAGAATTTCACTTGCTGCATATTTCTACAAGCGCTGCATGAAATTGGAATCTTACCCTGAGAAATCTTTTTGGAGACCTGCGGAATAGAGGTGTTTTTCCACTTGCTTGCCTTGTTTGTTTTGAAGAAGTATTCATCAACTAACAGGTTAGCTAGGAATATGCCTAAAACTGGATTTTTTTTTTTTTTTCAGTTGCTGAATATTACCCATTTTATACTTCTGTATTATGCATTCAACTACTTGCATTTTTATTTCTGTTTCTTCTACCATAACTCTGTTTATCGTGTTGCTGGTTATCGTTTACTACTTCTCATAGAATAATTGAAAAATACATTGGGTATCTTATAAATCAAGATTTGGGTAAGATGTATTTCACTTTTAATTATCAGATGTGTTTTGGACAGGACTTTATGAATTAAATAGTAAATAGGGTGAACATGGATGACTTTACCCAGTTAATTTCTTGTTGTTTTAATGAATTACAGGTTTATACTTAAATGCACTCAAGACAAACTAATGAATACATACTAAAAGTGAATGAAATCTTTATGTTGTTACAATTAAGATGAGATAAGGACAATCTTCCTTGGAAAAAATTTCATTGTTACTAATGGACGATATCTACATATATTAAGAGATGCTCTGTTAGCTGATCTATCTTTCATTTCTATTTCACAACCTATGAATGACAGTATGAAAAAATGCTGTACGTATAAAACTGGAACTTGATCTATATTGAAGCAAACTCCCCAGTTAAACTACCATATTAATTATGCTGCTGTTATTCCACAGCAGTTCCACTGAAGTGGGTCAAAGCCTGCAGATTTACTGAGGTACAGCAGAGCATACGTTTTATTTATATAATTTTTTTTTCATAAAAATAAGCTCTCTCCAGGTCCATAAAATCCACATGAGCTTTATTAATCTTGAACCAACTGAAAATAAAAGCAAGTGCTATTGTTTCTGGCATTTCTGCTCATGAACAGAAACAATGCTACACAATCTAGCTTTTTTTTTTTTTAGTTGTTGTTACATTTATTGTTGTATTTGCCTCCAGAGGAATGTATTGAATGTTAGTCACCATGCTGGGTTCCCGTAATGGTCCTTACAATTGCAATTTATGAATTTATAACTATTAGTCTTGTAGGATAAAGCTCAAGAATATTAGCATAGGGGAGGGGGGAGTGGAAGTGCTTGAGGCACCATCCCTGGAGATATTTAAAAGACGGGTAGACACAGTGCTTAAAGATATGGTTTCGTGATGGTTTTTGTCAGAGTTAGGTTGATGGTTGGACAAGCTGATCTGGAAGGTCCCTTCCAACCTAGGCAATTCTATGATTCTATGAAGTCTCTTGTAACAGTATGTCCAGCCTGCAGATGGGAGACAATGACACACTTACACCTCCTGTGACATTGAGGTGGGTACTTGCCCGGTGTCTCTCGCACTGTGAAATCTTGTTGTTGAAGAGCAGTTCCACCAAGAAAGACTGGTCCTGCAATCTCTTATACTGCTACTAGATACGTGTTGCTTCCAGAGTTTGCAGCAGAGTCAGAAAGGCAGAGTAAATCCTTATAAGAACAAGGTCTCCTTTGCTAAAGGAAAGTGGAGTTGATTTGCATGAACCCCATTCTACACCCTACACCCCAAAAATCATCCATTCTTTGAAATACTAGCAAATTGGGGTTGGCAGTACTTTTGAGACATCCATACTTCTCAATAAGAAAATCCAAAATTATTTGCCCCTGCAAAATATAGTTTTTATCTTTTCTTCTTTGTGTGTTTTCCCATAATGAGACAACCTGGAACATAGTACCTACCTATAAACTGGTGTTTAAATTAAGTCACCTTAGACAAATGATAAGGTGTTAGTAGTTTATAGAATTAATGGTCATAAAGAGCGTTGGTGTTTTGCAAGAGGATAGACAAAGAATTATTATTGAAGTAATTCCTTTAGGCAGTATAAATTGTTTTGGTTGAACCGTAATCATTCTTGTCAATCATTTGTTGAAAATAGATGAGCAGGGGACACCTGACATCTACTTTCACACCTGTCTCACTGTGGAAATAATTCGCTAATTAATATAAACTTAGATATTTGCAGCTAGGATGCTTCTTCCATTTCAAATAAGTGTAGTTACATTTATGTTGTAAATGTGAATGAGGTGATAAGATCTGGCTTTTTCTTTGCTGTCCTATTTCTTCTTTAATTTACAACAGCTCCATTGAAATTGAGACCATTGAACTTATTTTACTCATGCACCGTTTACCTAAAAACACATAAAAAATGACTGAAGATATTACATACTCTTCCCAGAGAACAGTTAATCGCTAAACATTTAAGCCCAGTTTTAAAATACATTTAGTAAATATTGTGAATATCAAGGGTGATAGTGTCCTGCACAAGCTGTGAAAAGGGCTGTCATATAGACATGATAGACACAATTCAGTATCCAGCAATAGAGAAGTTTTCCAGGCTTTCTCTGATCCTTGGTAATTTTCCCTGGTCCAAGGGCTGTAAGATGTAAATCTTTGTGTATTGTGACATTCATGCATGGCTTTTCCACATAAACGTGTAGCTAAGTGTAAAATAAATAAATAAATAAATAAAATCACAAAGCAAGCAAACAAAACCAACAAAAAACCCCACTCCAAACAAAAAAAACCACCCCAAACAACAAACCCCCAAAACAAAAAGCCTACATCATTTTGGGATCCAAGTACTGTCACCATGGCTTGGTTACATCCGCAGCCCAAAACAGCATGAGAGTAGTTCAAACATACTGTTAACACCGCGCAGGTTGGGAGTCAGGCATAAAGCCTCAATTTGTTCATCTTTCCATTCCGCAGGATTTGGAATCACAAGTGTGTAAATCTTGAACTGATGTCTAGGAGCTTGGTAGCCTGAGCGTGGTGACTGTCGCATTTGCTTTCTGCGTGGGAAGAATTCCCATCCAGGCTAGCTGCCGTCTTTAACGCGTGTTTTCATCGGCGCATCTCTGCCGCACAAAATCTCCTTTCTGTTACCGGCCCTTTTTCCCCGCTCTAATGGATGACTGTGATTGTGTTCACTACATATGGAAAAATGCAGAGCATCTTGAGTAAAGATTCAGAGCCTGCATATGTGTATATAAAGTGGAGGGGTTTTAGCCAAGAGCAAGTGGTATTCCTGGAATTTAAAAGGTAGTG
Source organism: Cepphus grylle (assembly GCA_013401065.1). NCBI lineage: Eukaryota > Metazoa > Chordata > Aves > Charadriiformes > Alcidae > Cepphus > Cepphus grylle. The sequence goes on from VZUD01000048.1 coordinate 2,101,624, forward strand.
TTCAAAGAGGTTTAACTCTGCCAACTTCAGATGCTATCTAATATGAATTAAATCAATAAAGTGATTATTAAATCACTTTAATAAAGATGATGAGTCTGATTTAAGCTGCAGTCACTTTGGGTCACACCAGAACAGATTACATTCAGCTTCCATTAAATAAAAACTGGATTTAAATTTTTTACCAATTACTGGGGCTTTGGAGGAGAAGCCCTAGCCATGGATGAATAAATAGGGGAAATAGGATTTTGTATGTACTATTCCGGAGTAAAATTCTGAGTGGTGCTGAAGGAGTATTGAATTCAAGGACATGCTTTTCATTGAAGGTTTCTGGAGGATTATTTTGGAAAAAAGGCAGGGAGGAAACTTCTTCCGGAGGGAAGTCCCGAATTAGAAGGGAAGCATATTCTTAACAAACTGAAGTTGGAAACCAGGTTCTTGCACACTACACAATTATCTTAACAATAAATTATCCTGGGGTTTACAGTTCTCCTGGGATCTAACCTACAGATAATGCAGCTGTTTGTAGTAGATAAAATTGGAAGTTTAGTGGTAATTTAGACATGAAAATACTAAATAAAACAGCACCCCTGTTGGACCTATTTTTATTTTACACTTGATTAACTGTTTTACACCTTAATTTGTTTAGTTTCAAGATGCAGTGTGCAGTAGAATTTAAAGAGGAAAAGTACTGAACACTCTCTCAAGGAAAACCTGTCACTTTGGGCCAAATGACAGCCAGAGTGTTTGGTCCCATGTTAAGTCTGGGAATTAGCTGGGATTTATAACAGATGCAAAGGCCGGTAGTTTGATCATTAGGGAAATAATTAATTGACACTTGTATGATTGTATTTCAGCTAAATCAAAGCTCCTATTTCAGGCTGTCTGGAAACTTGGAATGATGTTGCTGCATTGTGTTGCGTTTGTTTCCCTTTGGAAACATATTTTTAGCAATTAATAAGCCTTTGAAATCTCATTTCTCCCTACCCTAAATACTGTGGCAGAAATTGTGCTGCTTCAGTGAGCATAGAATATAGTCATCTGGGGAAAATAAGCTCAGAACTTGTGTTTCCTAAGTGACATGTGGAATGAGTTTTCGAAAGAAAACTTCACAAAGTTTCCAGCAGTTTCCGGATAGCCAAAGATATTTGAATGAGCTACTTGTTAGAACTGATGTTAATTTATACAAAGTGCATGTTTATGTGAACTTATTGCATAATTCTTATTAATTCTTCAGAAGCCTAAATGTTATACTCTGTTTGAAGGTAGGTGCTTCGTAATGCTACTTGCCCTGTGAAAGGGCTGGGGTTGATTGTCCTGTGTATCATATCTTTTAGCGGTTACAAAAGCGATGGAGATAACAAAGAAAGGAAAGGGAGTCTTTCTGCACAGCAGGAAGTCCATAAGTCTCCTAGAAGGCCCTGATAAGCATTTGACAGGACTTTTTCTTCTCTACTTAAATGGACGATGACATTCTTCTGAGACTGAAACTAAGACCAGATGGGCATTCTCATCAGTCATTTTTTCTAGAGTAAAGTGGCATGTAGTCAATGCAATTCTTGAATTACACTTTCCTTCCTCATTTTTAAGTGGTTTCACTAGGGTGAAAGCTCTAAAAATATCTGGTTTACATACTTCTTTCCTCCTTTTCCCATAGATGAAATCTGACAATTAATATTTGTTTTAAATTTGACCTCCTTGGCTTGTTGTTTCTACTGTTGAAACAACAATGGGTCTGTTAAATCTCCTCGGGGGGCTCCGCAGCTGGAGATGCTTTGAGCACATGCACAGCTCGGCTCACAGAAGGCAGCGTCCCTATGACATGAAAGCACCACTGAAGGCTTCAGTGAGCTTTGTGCTTACAGCAGCTTTATTCCAGATGCGTAACACACAAGTCTCAATATGCTGCTTGTTATGACCGCGTCAAGAATGCACGAAGAGTGGTAGAATTGGGTGGCTGTATAAAACTCCTAGGTTATGGAAAGAGACGTTGAGTAAGCAAGTTTAATACAACTTCCCATCTTCTGGCCTGTTTCTCTTCTCAGTCCTTGAAAAACCACACTCCTACACTGGTTTAGTATATTGAGGCAATTATTAACGGTGCATTAGAAGGGAATATCTCACAAACTTCTGTTTGATCGCAAAATATTTTTTAGTAGAAAATAATAGCACAAGGTTCTTCATAGACAGCATGAGTCAGGTTTGGGTTTCATTTTCCTTTCTAATGCTTTTTTTTTTTAATATGTTTTATTACCAAGAATTGTGTCTTTTCTTCATGTGTAATTTTCCTGTTCTACCAAAGAGCTAACTGTCTTTACTGAAGCTCGTCTTGGCTTGGAAAAACTTAGAGTAATATGAACAGTGAAAGTGGACAAATGCTTCTGCAAACTCAGATGATAATTCTGACAAGCAATAGTGATAGCCTCTGTTTTGACAGCTAAAAATGAACCTAAAGCAGGAGAGACCTTTGAGATTCACTCGGCCTGACAGTGACTGAGCTGAATTGGGCTACTGGGATGCCACTGGTGCGGGATGATATGCTGTAGTTCGCATATGAGCGTGTCAGGTTGTAAAAAAAACTGTATTTTTGGTGTTTGAGAGTTGATAGCCATTAAGAATCTTTGAATTCTCTTTGGATACAGGAATATAGGGGTTTTTAAGGCAAATTATTTATACAGTGTATTCTGGGCCTCTCTGGAGAGAGATGAGTGAGCCCTGTAGTAGTGGAACAGACCTCTGCAATATCATGTGCTTGATATAGAAGCTAGATCCCAGTCTTAAGGCTTATCCCGGACTCTGTTTCCTCTGGTACGTTCAGACTGCAAAGAAAGCCAGCCCTTGCCAGAGCTCCGGCTGAGCAAAACACTTGCAGTGAGCCAACATCTACTTTCTCCTGGCCTGAGGTTTTGGGACCACAGTTTTTGTGAGCTTCAAACGGTGTTCTCTAAAAGCGCATAAATTTCAGCTGAAGTTTTTTCAGCAGACTCTCTAAATCACCTCTTTGCCCACAGAGCCCCATTTATCCTCTGGCGCTCTCTGACTGCAGTTCTGTGGCTGGGTGGGCTGCAGCTTCGGAGGTTCCAAATAGCACTGGGTAACTATCTGGAGACATTGCTTGATGCTACATTGCTACAAGCCTCCTTCTAAAACATGTTGTAGGGAGGTGGAATCAGGAGGTGGACCAATATTTCAGAGAGGCCATCTGGGATACGGAGGCAGCCCACGATAGCAGAGCTCGTACATAACGATTCCAACTGACATACAAACAGCCCAACACCCTGTGCAGCCAGGAACCGTCAGTTAAAAGCTGGTGCAAAAGGTTCTGCTTATGAGCACTGGGTAGCTCTTCGCTTTTGATTTTAGTTATTAATGAGATGATAAGAAAAAAGGTTACATTTTTGTAGATTTTCCTTGGGTTTAATTTTCATCATATTTATGCAATTTGGCTCAGATTAGCCTCCATATCTTAGAAAGTGGGTAAATGCTTCCCGTGTCCAACATGTCATAACCTCAAAAATCAGATCTAATTTCTTCTTTTCTACCTCCTTCAGTTCCATACGAGTTATGTTGCCGTGATGCCTGTGGGCCTCATGATAAATACACACATATAGCAAAGCATCAAATCTCCCAGCTGATTTTAACAGTTGACTTCACACGTTTAAATGCCTTGTTTGATTTGAGCAATGAGGGGGTTGTCCTGTACGTGTAGAAATTGAATAGTGGACACTCCTCTGTGCACTTTCACTCCAGTTACCTTTGTATAAAAATTGCAAGTCTGAAATTAAACTGACCTCCATCATCAGTGTTGCTGCAGCTTTATGATGCTGAAAGAAATGTAGATAAAGAGGATTGAATACAAACAAAGAAGTGGTAGGTGAAAAAAATATTTTTCGTGTATATGCTCTGTTCAATTGTGGCACGTGCTACCCTGTAATTTCATGGTATTTCTGTGCAGTCCGTGGCTATTAAGTGAAAACCTGATAAAACAAAGGGAGAAACTGAGCTATGGGGTAGTATAATAAAGGAGTGAATAATGGCTGACTCAGTACCCGAGCTGTACAATCTTGAGGGCTGACATTTGTGTATGACCACCTACTTCACGCAGTTCATGTGACAGCTGCTGTTGGAAGAGGAGATGTGCAGAAAGCTGGGACATGGACCAAAAGCAGCGGTGTAAGTGGTGAGTCTGGGGAGCAGAGACCCTTCGGTCTCCCTGGTGTTTATGCTGATGCCTCCACGTGTGTATCCTCCTCCTCCAGGAGAGCTTTAGGGTGCATGTCCCAAGCTGAGCGGTCACACGGTGTGCTCCCCGTCAGAGGTTTGTGAGCAGTGGTGCCTGTGTCACCATCCTTTGCCCTGTGTTCTCCACCTGAGCACCTGCTCATCACGCAGCAGGTGGCCAAGCCCGTGTGGCCGCTGGTGCTTGGACACTGTGCTGTGCTCGGCTGCTGATGAATTTGCTTTGCTGTTAGGGACGAATGAGATCCATAATGGCTTTCATGTCGTGAAGAAACTAGACCATATTCTAGCAAGATTTGAGGTTTCTTCAATACAGTGTATGCTCAGCTCTAGTGAGCAAATCTCATTTTTATTCATGGTTTACTGAATCATGAAGCAAGAAGTATTTTTCTTTGTGTTTTATTT
>VZUD01000048.1:2106324-2145793 GCA_013401065.1 Cepphus grylle
TGTAAGAATACTGACATGGAATGAGACATGTGAAAGACAGTTATGTTCAAAATAATTGTGATCACTTGAAGAACTTAAATTATAATAATCAGCTGGCAGGCAAAATTTAATTTGGGAGATAACTGTATATAATTAAAATACAGTACTAGTGGGGATTGACCTCTTCGTATATTATTACTGGTGTATGACTTAGTAAATTAGCAGGTAAAATTGTATGGCTACCTCTTTCCCTGTGAAATGAAAATCTGACCTACTTTATTATTTAAAAAAAAAAGTATTTTCATTACATTCTAAAAAAGGCTAGTTACGAAAGAAAATGAAAAATAGCTTTGATCCAAAGAAGATGCATTTAATATTTAGTAATTTCTTATAAATACTGAAATCTATATTAATCCTGCAAAAGAAACAAAATGCCCATTTGAACAAAAATGTTTTTTTCTTGAGTTTAAAATGAGGAAATATTAGAATGTATGTAGATTTTCTGCAGACGTACAGAAAAAAGGTCTAAAGAAAAGAGGTGGTTAATTCTTTTTTTAATAACTTGTCAAAGACAGGAAAGCCCTACGCTATTGTCAGTAGCTTAAATAAATTTTGGATGGGAAAAATAAGCATTGCATCAACATAAAAAAGAACTTGCAGCAATATTTCTGGCAAAAGTGATAGGGTCCGTATGTGGCACTGCATTCAAAATGTAAGTGGTATAATTTATTTGCGGGGGGAGGGAGGGGAAGGCAAGTTCATTAAGAAGGACCATTCTGTCACAGATGACATTAATTAACTCTGACACAGTTTCCAGAAAAGCAGTAAGAAAGGGTAGCTCGCAAAATCAGAGCATGCACTGGACTTAATTTGTTTCCTTTCTGCTGTTTGCTGTTGTCAGTTCCTCAAGTGAGAGCAGACCCCTGGCTTGCGCTGAGCCCGGCCTCTGTCCTCTCCGCTGCCCGACCGCCGATGCCTTAGTGTCCCCCAGCTCAGCTACCTGGGAGCTGACTCTGGGCATTAGGCTCTTCCAACATAGACAATTGAAGGAAAGAATTTTGTTGATTGTCTTGCACCATGTTAAGGGTGTGGGAAGATTTTTTTTTTTTTTTTTTTTTTTTAAAGGCTGGGGGCATGTCTCAAAGTTGGGAAGCTCACCACAGCCTCTGTTGTAATGGGCACTCTGAAGCTGAGTGGGGTGGGCTGAGTAGGGTGAGGACATCTGGCGTGTATGTTGGGTCAGCATGGCCCACACTGATCCCGTGTTTCTCCTGGGAAACTACTGGTTGAGACAGCACTTCTTTTAACAAACTACTTATGCGGGTAGTAATAAGACATCCCAAAATATATTTGAAAGTACAAATTTCTTACCCTTCCACTGCACTGCCTTTCTGTGCAATAATGAACATTACCATAAGCCTTGATATTCCTACATCCACTGGCTATTCAACTCCAAACTTGTATCACTCTCAGGGCAACATAGCAGTTGAGAATAATGAACATCGGTGCATTTGTTGGTCTTCTGATCACTGGAACTGCTGCTGTGATACTGTGAGTCCTCTGTCACGTGGCTGCATCCGAGCAATTCTTTTTTGAGAATTATGTGTTTGTGGTTTATTTATCTGTTTATTTTACAATTTGGCATTTTCTCTTCTCAGTTCTATCTCGAAATTCTCATAATTTCCCTTTCTGGAAATCTTCTTCCTGTTCACTCACTTCCTTCAGTAAATGCAGTGGCACAGGCATTGTAGATTTAGTCCAAATATCTTCTGCTATAAATGAATTTCTAAACATTAGATTATTCGAAAGAGTGCAGGCTATAGGTCCATAGTATCCTTAATGTTTTCTTAATTAAATATTAATTTTATAACAAGAATTACAAAACTGTATTTTGAATACATCTGCACAAATCTTCGGATGTGTTGACATCAGGTTCCATTAATGTGAGCTCAGTCTTCTGGGAGTCGTTTCTAGATGAGAACAGTGGAATAGGATTCTGAGAATCTGAGCCCTGTTCCAGACTCTGCCACTGGCAAATAAGTTACCTTGGATAGACCATTTTAGGCATTATATAAATGCAAAGTTTTTCATCAGCATCAAGGAGAACTTAAAGAAGAGCTTTTGAAAGGCTCAGTTGAGACTGAGTGAGGTTGGAAGAACCAAATGAAAAGATAAAGCAGCAAATGTAAAGCAAGATGACAGCTAGGGTTTTTTTTTGTTGTTTGGTTTCTTGTTTGTTTTTTTTTAGTGAAAGCAGCAGGAGTTTATTTTTGATACAGTACTTGGACAAGTTATGAGGGGAAGGAGAATTTCACATTAGCTTTACTTTACTGCTGTTTTCTAAAAACCGAAAAGTTTGAACAGGACACTAACATCAGATCGCATTTGGACTATGCCTCCTAATAATTCTGTAAGTGAAGATGATAATCTATAAGAAAGAAAAACAAAAATCTCTTGAAATTGGGTAAATTAAGGCTTTGACAGTAATTAAAGAGAAAAAAGTCAAACCTTGTGACTCAAGCTGGCATCTAGGTAAAGGACAGATAGGTCATGAAATAAATCACTCAGACTTGGAAGTTCTAAGATTTCTTTTTTCCCTCTAAACATCTCACACATCTTTGGAGAGATACACTCTGCCTCAGTCCTTGGAAAGTTCCATATCTGGCAGGGAAAAGGCGTATCCGAACTCTGTCATTTATAAACAGCCTCATGACGATGATGAATCTTTGCATGTTGAGCTTCATTTGTCTCTGTCCTGCCTGTAAACTCTGATCAGGAGTTGTTCCAGCCTGAATAGCAGTTTATGGGAGTTGATAACAACAAAATATATTAATATTTGGAAAGCTGGAAATGCGAAGTATTTTAGAATTTGTTTCTACATATAGTCAGGTTGTCATGCACTGATTATTCCACTGAAGAATATGTACTTTTAGTGTCGTTTTTCTCTCTACTGTTCCACCTGTGGTTTCTTAAAACTGCTTAAATCTCCCTCAGAACTATAGAGATGTGAAAACCTGGCTGCAAACAGGTGCAGTCCAGTGAGAACCAGGCTGTGCGCAGTAGTTCCCTTGCTGTGTGGGGTTCTTTGTTGTTGTCGTCTGGTACAGGCTGTGTCTTCCTCGCCTTACAATAACAAGAGCAGCTGATTAATGGTTAATAATTAAATCTCAGGTATAATCCCTTGGGAATTAGGTTAAACTTTATTGAAATTTTCCTTGGAAGTTCATAGTTATTTGGTACATCCCAATGGTCGGGACTAAAATGTTTTTCTAAAATTACTTCTCTAAGTTATAGTAGAAAAAGAAAAAAAAAAAAGCTCTTTAAAAGATGTTTGGCTCATACGTATGTGCTTGTAATTACAAAAGTAATATCACATCCACAGAATAACAATTACTAAGTTATCTAGGTGATGTTTTTTAAAAAAAGCATCTTCACAATACAAAGAAATACTTGTGTTAGTCTAATGGTATTTAAAATTAGCCAATACATTAGAGACTGTTTAAGTAGGTAGGTGCAATTTAATGTCAAACTTTTGACTAGAGCATTTAAATTTAAATGTAATCCATGAAGCGATAAATACATCACTAATTAGCATTAATGTAACATGATTACAAAATAAACATTTGATTAGTACATTTACATTTCAGTGTAATAAACCACTGAACTAATTAGTAAATAAAGTGCTGTTAATGCCAACCTTTTGATGAGACACTTGTGTGTTGTGTGTGGGGAAGGTGTTTATAGCTAAAGCACAAAACAAACCCCTATCCTTACCAGTGGATATGGAAGTTAAATAGCTTAGTAAATAAACAAAACCTTTGAAAATTACTTTCCAGCCTCACTGGAATTTTCTTTTGCTACAAGTTTAGTAACGGATTCACAAGACGCATGGCTTCATAAATGTTGCAGACAAATGTTGAAGCCGAGAGCATGAGCATCTGCCCCAGGTCCCTGCCTGTCACCTGAGTGATCAGAGATAGACACAGACATGAAGTTCCTACCTGGTTAATTAGCTGATCAGCTGAGTCTGCTCTTCAGTGTGGTTTTGGGGAAACCTTTCGCTATGAATAAAAAGAAGGCTTGGTGAAAAGTGCTAGCTCGATATCAACATTAATGTACAGAATGGTGGTTCTTCCAGTCGACTGATAAGCCTTTGAGAGGCTTAACAATATGAAGCCTGGAAGAGCAACAGTGAGCTGCTGGCTTAGAAAAACGATGTTGAAAAGTGGCCTTGGAGTCTCAGAAGGCACCGGTTATTCTTGGAAAACCAAGATGGATGTAGCACTGTTTTGAGTTTTGCCTAGATTTTTTGCAGCCGATGAGTTTCATTTTTTATTTTCCATTTCAGATACGGCCTTTGTTAGATTCATAATTTCATATGGGAGCTCCCTGAGGCTTTGCAGCAGGAAAGGCCCAGATCTGTAAGGAATATTCAAATACTGATGAGGCAATGAAAGGAAAATTAAAAATTCATGCCAGAGAAAGAGTGAGTACTACTACAAACATTTAAAAATACGTTCCCTGAGTACCGCCTAAAAAATAGAGACAATGTTACCCAACCCAGTGTCTTCCACTTAATATACAAGTCACCAAAGGAAACATACAAAATGTCTGTAATAGACTTTTAACCTAGTTTTTCTCTAATATTCAGGCTTTAGGTCACAGGTTCAGAGAATGGTAAAGTTTTCTTTGTATTTGAAAGTTCTCTTAGGATGATACAGAGATGTTTTCTCTGAAGATCCTGAACTAAACTTGCCTTGCAATTGCTGGTATTGCGATAGGAGCAGTGGCCTTAAAAGTAATCACAATTATGCTTCTGTACAGAACACGGTTATTTTCTAAGCTTTTCAACCCACTTTATTCCAAAGCATAAGCGCCACAGAGCAGCCCCAGGACTGAGCAGACAAAGCCATTTTGCACTTCTGCAGCCCTACACTGAGTGCCTGCTCAGAACATTTCATGAACAGCCCATATATCTTTCAGTACACAAAAAGCTTTCTTGGAAAGCTCTCTCACTCTTTGTAAGGCTTTCTTTATTTCTTTTGGCATAGAAGGCATTCAGAAACTGTAAAAGAAATCTTTGCTGTTCTCATTATTTTCTCACTAGCTCCTAGAACAGAATGTATTTCAATTCCTTGTTATAAGGCAAACTTGTTTGAGCCTTTTAGTTTTGCAATAAGATTTTAATCAGTTAACTATAGCAGCTAATTTAATAGAAGGAGAGCAATTCTTCCAAACAGCTTACTTATCTGGGTTCCCAGTGTCATTTGCAGTATAAAGTGTAGCTATAAATAAATTAAAGTTCTTTTCAATGGAAAGTGAGTCCTAAGGGACATCATCTTTGTTGCTGTGCAGTATGATCTATTCTATGGTGACTTAAAAGCTGTAGCAGGGAATATATAATTAGTTGGTATCAAGGATATTTACAGCAGGATTGTTTTTCAGTCTAGGAACTTCTGGGATAGCTGCACTTATTTACATTGCACAGGAGTTTAACTTGTGGATGTAAGGTTTAACATGTTAGTTATAACAGGCTTTATTATAGCTGCAAAGATTCCCATGTGTTTTGAAAATGAAGGCTCTCATAAGAAGAAAAACATTAATCTTTGAGTGATGGATAGTAATTTTCACTTTTCATATATTTGGAACTGATCTACTTCAAATGTACATTAAATGGAGTTTACAGCCTATGGCTACCATAATCCACGGCGTCCAACTCTTCACTTCTACTCTGAGAAATGTTCTTCTGCAGATGCAATTTTCCCACTCATTCTTCAGAGCAGTGCTAAGCATCCTGTGAGTGAATCGCACTGTACTACTGCCCTCTTCCTTCTCCACTCCCATTTTCAGGAAAATCATTCAAATATTTCCCTTCCCTCATCTGAAATTCCCCCATGATTTGGAAACATCAACAACTATTAATTCAGTGGCACTGTTAAGTAAGTTCACTGCGTGGAACTGGTATACCTGTTCCAGTAACATATTACTCCTGCTTGTATCCTATCTACTCCTTAGTTGCTGAGTTGGATGTCTTTCATGACAGTCACATTTTGGATGGGGACGCAGCCTTCTGTGGTTCTGGAGAAGGGTGCACAGCGGAAGCCTCATTTTTCTGAGATTTCAAGGCCATAGTGGAGTACAAAGATATTATCACAGTCCTGACTGCTGCCAGATCAGAACGGATATGCCACAGAGACTTTACATATTAAGGATTTGTGATTTTTTACCTGGAGCGTCATTAGGGTATTGCTCTCGCATTGCAGGTACAGTGGGCACACCAAGGCAGCTCTCTCTATTTTTTCCCCTGCTTTTTTACTGGAATTGCGCTGATTTTCCTAGACTTTGGTTTTTTTTTATCAAGAAAATAAACAAATTGCTGATATAAAATTACTCTTTACCTTCTGTTGGTCTACAAATAGCAATAATGAAGCACTGATGGACATGTATCAAGGGGTGGTGGTGGGAAATAAACAGAGTTCCTAGTAATACTTGTAAAATACCTCTCCAGGAAAGATCTTGGGGTTTGCACGTTACTGCATCTGAAAAGATGAAAAATTTAATTTAACAATTATTCTGATGTGCTCAAGGTTCCTTGGCAGGTAAAGCTCTATTTCTTGTGGATTGGGTAGAAGCAAAATCTAAAATATGTGCCTTTCCAGAATTTTATTTTCCTTTCCTAACTCAGATTTTATATTGGAGACATTAAATCAACACTAAGCATAGCTATTGAATACCACTCTCTTTTACCCTTTTTATGGAGGTAATTTCTGAACTTTTCTTTAACTTTCCTGTATGGTAAGCTATTTTGAGCTTGTGCTTTGTGCTGTAAAAATAAAGACAGTGTAGAGAGGAAATATTTCAAAACCAAAATGGCATACTTGCAATAGCTACAAACATAATAGCTGTTTCACCTATTGGGTAACAAAACAAAAAAAAAAAAAGAGGAAAAAAGTAAAAATCAGGCTCATTGTATCTGATCAACAGACCTGATGCTGAGGGACTCATAGTACAGATGACATCTGAAATGCTGGTATTTGCTTATGATCAAAGACTGATTTAGTCTTTAGTCTGCAGTCATAGAGGGTTTAGGTCTTATGGCAACAACAGAAGCTGGATCATGTGTGCATTAATAAGAAAACTCCTTATTTCAAAGTTCTTAAAGAAAACAAAGAGAAAAGCATTTGATTTTCTTGTGCAGACATCAATCGTAATTTACATTTTTCATTACATGGCAATATTCATAAGCTTTAATATTGTAAAGGAAAATGTTTTTCATACAAGAGCAGATTCTGATTCCCATTGGTAAGGTTTGCAGTGGCTGAAAATACAGCTCTGGGGAGAGGAACCGTTTCAGCTGAATTTTCATTTTAAAATATGAATGTTCTGACATGCAAAAATCTAATAAAGTACAGTGTAAGGAAAGCAGGAAAGGAAAAAGAAGATGTAGATTAAATGTATATAGCGAAGTTGACTGATTTATATTCACAGTTTGGGATTTCTCATTCCAACTTGGAATGAGAACCAAGCATGCATGTGCTTGGTACTCGAATGTGTTCGGTATTGAAGTAACCTTTCTTTGGGCACACTTACAACATACGTTTTTAAAACAAATTTTTAAGTCCAAGGAAATGTATTGCATACTACCTTGAAAACAAATACAAAACTATGTCTGTGATTAATTCTATGGCTGTATTTTACAGAAGGGATCTATATGCTTTCGAGCATTCAGTAACGTATAGTTTTATTAAAGAATGAAGTAACAAACCTCACAACTAATACAATAAGCCTATCTTAGAAATCAAGTGTAGCATTTTATTAATAGCCTTCCATTTATGGTTTTGAAGCAGAAAACAGAGAAAAATTATTGACGATTTAAGCAAGAGGAATAATGTAAATACTATAGCTCATCACAGAAGTCTGTGTGTTGTTGTGAGTGAAATTAAGCAAGGTAATTAAATACCATGGATGTATTTAAGAATATTCTGTACAATTATTTTATAAGTAAGGAATTTTCATTCGTATCCCAGTATCAGTTTTTTGAGTTGCCTTTGCTTAAAATATATTGGTGAATTTTATGTGTGAGAATATACATGTGAATAAAGGAAACTTTACATGCAAAATTCAGGCAGGAATCATCTTTTATCAACAAAAGGTAGAAGAGAAATAATGACAGAGTCTTAATATTTTGAGTATGTAATGCTGGAAGTTTACCATGTTCAAGCATCACTGCGACGTAAAATGTTACTAGTTAAAGGCAGTTTTTAATCTAATTTGAAATGGTTCTTTGCTTGATTCCTTCATTGGTGAGAAAGTAGCTCTACCTCACTGAAGCCAATGAAAACAGATCCTGATTTCGGCAAGGCCAGGTTTCCTACCTTTATACTTATGGTGTGTAACTACCAGACCCTTTTCACCTCATACAACCTTCAAAAATAGAAGTTCTACATCTTTGAAAGTATCACTGAAGCAGTGATAATGCATTAAATATGTTGCTTGTGACAAAAAGATATGTTGGATGACTGATGTTCAAGGGTGCGTACTTGGAACTCTCCCTATGACCTGTCACTTTTATATTCATCTAATTTATCCATTGCTAATCTAACCATGTCAATTAATTTTGCAGATATTTAATTTATGTGTACTTTATCCCTACTGTATTAGGAAAGAGGTGTCTTGTTAACATTTTCTGCTCGATGCAGCCAGGAAAGCAGGTTCCCACAGGGTGAAATCTTACATTTTAAAAGTATTACAATTGTTAATTCGCATACTAACTCCTGGCTTGATGTTTTAGGTTGCTTTTCCTTTTATCAGCCTTTGAACACTGTTGCTTAAAGTTCAGGTCCAGTGCGTGCTGGCAAGTTAAGTTGAGGACAGCCATCAGCAGCCTGTTGGGCGCTCCGTGAGGGAGCAGTACTTTGTGTATCTGCTGTGCTGCTTGGTGAAGGTAATTTTGATCCTGCATGCAGGAAGATGATTCCTTCTGTTCTTACTGGTATTTTGACGTTCTTCTGAACATTATCTCTGGTTAATGAAGTAAGAATCACTGGGTAAATTTAGAAAAAGTATTTCCATTACCTGTAGTTTGGTCATTAAAGCTTGTCCCTGTTTTTTTGAGCCTTTACAAAATTAATGTCTCCCTGCAACATGCAATAATGAAATGTAATAATTCTGGATCCTCCAGACATCAAATCCTACTTAGAGATCATTTTGTTCAGTTATACTCAAGACACAGCTAAATGTTGGTCTAAAATTCTCCAGTTATTACATTTTAAACAAATTATAACCTTATCCAAATCTGGGGATTCAATAGGACCAGATGAAATATTTTTTTCGTTTTCTGTTCCTTCTTTAGCATTATAGAAGAAAGCAAGGGGTATGTTGGTAAATGCAGAGCACCTACCAAGAACCTGGTGTGAGTCACTCTAATGACATTTCTCTGAGCTGTTCTTCATTCAGCAGTGGAAAGGAGGGATCTGTGTCATATTGACCTTTTCTATTAATTAATTACATTTAAATTTAAAAGTAAGATTATTACAGTTAGGTACTGGTGTGATTAAATGCAGTGCACTTAGATGGAAACTTTAATGTCAATTTTTCCAAAATACAGTGATGAAAAAGTAGTATATAACAAGGGTTGCTTCACATAACTTGCTGATACACATTTCCTGTGGAAAGTGGAATCGACTCCAAGAAATGAAGCAGAATAAAAGAAAACAGCTGGAACTTTAAAACTGCTTTTAAAATGTTCTTGCAGATCATGAAAAGGGCAGCAGTGGATTTAGGCAGTCATGGGTTAACTGGCACCAATTGAAGAGCAGCTAGTGAAGGCAGAAAACAGTAAGGCTTCAATAAAAGCTAAGCTTGCTATTGAATGTCCATATCATATTGCCAGAGATTAGATAATGATCCAGAATATGGCGTTTTCCATTTCAAGAAGCCAAAGTGCTTTATAAATTTCAGTCCGTCGTGCATGAATGCCACTGTGGAGTGAACAACCACGCTCTCCTTTCACTGCAGAACTCGGTCTGTGAGTGTTGCTGCCCCTACACAGGAATAGATACTTACCTTGGCCTCAGGGCCTGGAAATGGAGTGAGGGATTGTCAAAGCTAAAAGTTGCGCTTTCTGTGTAATGTGAAGCAGTGGGTTGTTTGAACTACTTTCCCTTCTAACTTTTTTCCAGAGAGTGGTAAAATATTTTATTTTATTTTATTTGTTTTTGGCCGGGCTTCATTTTCTAGATGCTGAACAGAAACAAAATAAATCGGTCTTGTTTTTTTTTTTTTTTCCTCTTCCCTTCTTAACTTTTCCCTGACTCATAACCCCTTTTTTTCCCTCGATTTAAAGAGTCTTCACATGTGCACCTATTGCCCAGCTGCCCAGCCAGCACGTCAGGTGCAGGCCTTGCAGGGTGCCTGCGGTGCCGCGCGTGATGCTGTTGCTACGGTTCTGTTAGCACATTTTAGCTTTCTGCCATTTTCACTGCCAGATTTTCCTTCTCTGGCTGCAATCAACCTGAAATTTCTGGTGCATTGGCAGTAAGTAGATCAGATTGTTGGTATATATTAATTACCAATGGAGATATTTCTTTCAATGTTAGATCCTTAGAGGGCACTTAGGCCCCTGTATCGCTGAGACGTTTTTTCTCCGTATGCTTTTGGGTGATGCCTAAATTCAAAGCCAATTGTTTCTCAACAGTACTGTTCTGCAGTACTTTGTCACAAAAAGGCAGTCACCATTTATGATCTGCTTGTGCTTTTATCGTGAATCTCTTCTTCTCCTTCCCCCTTCCTGTTCTTCTCTAACCTTTGGTAAGCCTTGTCACTAGCAAATAGGCCATGTGGAAGAAGGTCCCTCTTATGGCCAAGAGTTGAGGTAGTGAAAAAGGAAATAACAGGTGCTGGGCATCAGGAGTTCATATGAGCAGCGTAGAGGGAATGTGCAAGAAAGAGGAGGATTAACACTATCACGTTACAGTGTTTCTGCATATAACTGGATGGGCCATCTCTAGAATGAGTATAGCTGGAGAATGAAGCTGTGCCAAGACTGTGACTCATTTGCATGGTTTCATAAATCAAGTCGAAAGATGCCTGAGATGATGGCAGGTAGTTTGCACTGCTTTTAGCAACGCATCTTCCTTTGTGTTGAACCTTTTATAAATAGTTCCTCCATCAATACGTTGAATTCTTAACATCAAGTAATCGTCTCCAGAGTAGCCACAAGGGAAAGACGTGCCTGAGACGTGCTGCAATTTTGCTGACGGTATCCAAAGGCTGCAGTTGACACACCTGCAGCTCAAATGAAAAGAACTTCAGCACAGGATTCCTTTAGCATTCAGGAAACCCCAACCAATTAGATGCTTGGAATCTGAGGGGTTATTCAGGTGCTAATTAAAAGCCTCCCAGATGACAACATTTGCATGTATTAGTGCAGGTAAAGTGGCTGCAACTTCAGCTCTATATTGTTGCCATTAGTTTTGCTTGAGACAATTTGAAATAATTAGATTAAAATCCGGTAATTAAGAAAAAACAAATACAAACCAATGGGCAAATTTTAAAGTGATTTATGACAGAACAGTGCACGGTAAAACTTGAATAGTCTTCATCACTTACTATTTGAGCTGAGGTTGCATATATTTTACGCTTTTATTACTAAATGGATCAAGATAACAATTCTTCCCTAAGAGGAGGCTTGTTAACTAAAGCAATGAGATGAATTGTTTAGTTGTTATTTTGTTCCCTTGTCCGCTTTTAAATTTTTTCCTCACAAAGATCTTCTGAACACTCCATTAGAGCTATTTACACCTTATAATTTATATCTTGCTATTGAAGTCAGTCATTTATAAATATAGGCTTCCAGTATTTGGTGATACTCAGATTTATATACCACTTGAGCAGAATATTGATTCTTCTATCTCTTTATTTTTATAGCCTAGTTTTTTAGGACATAAAAATGGATGTAACACAATTTTCTGTAGTTAAATGC
Organism: Cepphus grylle; assembly: GCA_013401065.1. NCBI lineage: Eukaryota > Metazoa > Chordata > Aves > Charadriiformes > Alcidae > Cepphus > Cepphus grylle. Next base: position 2,118,287 of record VZUD01000048.1, read on the forward strand.
AGATTAAATAGAATTTCTTAGTGGGGAAACTGTTCTTGGATTTTAAGGAATAGGTAGATAGAAATACATCTTTTGCATATTGAATTGCCAGCAAATTGAATCAAGATAGATAAAATCCAAGCTATTATTTTCAGCTATATACCCATAGATAAATTCATACTGATGCCTTTGAATGTTTGTCTAATAATTTAAATCATATATACATTTTTTAGTATTGAATATTTCAATAATTTTGAGGATTTATATTCATATTCTAGTATTTTCAAAAATACTGTTTCAAGTTGGTTAATTTTTCTCAAAAAGTGAAAATGTGTCTATATTCTCAAGGTATGGCTCCTTCTGCCTTTATAAAGAATATTAGTTGAGGGAAAATAAGATTAATTTTGGCATAATTGAAAATAAAAGGGAATTTAGAAATGCGTAAATTTAAGGAAGAAAAAAGTCACATCTTTTCTTTGCAAAACAAAATGGAAAGCATTTCAATACTTGCATTTTTATCAAATAATCCATCTAAGTCTGGCTCTTGCTGTAGAGCTGACACCTGCAGCACTGGGAAAGTAAGTAGTGAGTGGGCTTATTTGACATAAATTCAGAGAAATGCTGTATGGTAACATAGTATATCAAACAAAATAGATAGGATTGAAAGCAAAGGGTGGCCCTTTTGAAAATACCTAATAAGCTGGCCATATTCTCAAAGATAGTTTCAAATCAGACCCATTCCCTTTTTTGCTCAGATATCCTACATAACTTTTTGTTAATTATTTTTTGGCCTACCTTCCATGTCTTGATTTAACTTATGTGGAAAGCTAGTGGCAACTCTTGCAATGACAACATGTTTTTCAGTTGACCTCGTTAATCATATCTCTTCATTAAGAGGCGGATTTTGTTTCTATGTAGGTGAATGTAGTGGGCCCAGAGGAGGTCCCTGTGAAACGCAGGCCATTGTTTCCAAGAGCAACCTGTAAGAGTTGGTAGGGTCCAAAGCTGCTCTTTCACTCTTGTTTTCCCTCACATTTTAAAAAACAGAGCAAACTCCCTGCTTTTCCTCTGATGGGGCTGGGGATCCTGACGGGTTATTCTGTGCCAGTTTGTTGCGTGGAATAGAGATTCATGCTGGTTCTGCACGGGGCCTGAGAGCGAAATATTTAGCAGAGCTCTGCAGAATTAGAGAAAGAAATTACTGCCAGGAGCACTGAGAAAACTCAGTGTTCATGAAAAGTCTACATACTAAGGAAAATTAGCGTTTAGCAACACAATATACCCAGTGGGCTAATGGGCTGTTACATAAAATAAAGGTATCATCCACAGAACTGTCATTAAAAGTAACATAGTTAAATTGAGCAGGATCTTGGAGAAGGCACGTCTCTACCATGTTATATTCTACTTCGGGGGGTTCGGCTGCTGTTCTCGTGCCTGGGCAGAGAAAACTGCTGGAGTCTGATATTCCTGGTATTTCCAAACCTCACTTACAGAAAGGAGATGAGTATCATTGCTCTCAAGTCACAAGTCAGCCATCCCTGACAGAGGTCTGTTTTCCTCCCATTTTAGCTGCCCACGTCCGCAGCCAGTGCAGCTCTGTGCCCCAAAAGACGGTAGCACCAAAGTGGGACAATCTGCCGGGCCTGTTCCTTGCATGTGCTCTCTTCCCCGGTCATATCACTGCAGGACCAGAAGGCACATTGTCACCACGCACCACAGAAACACGCCAGACACCCAAAAAGTGATTGTGTTTAAACCTGCCTGAACCAGTGAGCTCAAAAACACGTTGTAAAGGTGTCACCTTTCAGGAATGAGTTGTGTGAATCGTTGGCAGCTGCATTTCGGTATGTATAGAAAGAACCAGATTCATACAGCCTGACTGTGACCTGAGTTCAGTCCCTTGTGTTCCCTGTTGGCTAAGTGTCTTCAGATGCCCCAAACCAGGCAGAGGACAGGCGAGGTGACAGTCATACTGTGTATTTAATGCACAATTAATACTGCAAGTTAATGCTTAATGTAGATGATGCTGTTGCTGGTCACTGATCATAAGGTGTGATCAAAACACTAGTGTATGTCTCTAGAGAATGTCTCCAAACTTGTGAACTTAAAAAAATGAGATGATGTTAAAGGTGCAGACAAAACAATTACAAACAACTTATAGGAACAGACATAAGAATACAGACTGTCTGCCTTTGGTAAAGAGATCACATTGCCTGTGTACAAATCTAGCTGAATTCAGTGGGAAGATGTGAAAAACAAACCTGAAAGATGGGGCAAGAGGCTTTCAGTACCTGAATATATGTATGTGGGTGCTCAGCAAAGAAATGGTTTTGGGCTCTATTCACGTAAGGTGCTGGTTAGTTTCAGGAGTGCGTGCACAGAAGACTGTCTGCTCATGCGCTGATTTGGGGTCTGAGCTTGGTTCCCTGGAGGATCCTCTCCAGTGTCCTTTGCTTCAGGCGAATAGGCTGTATCACCACTGGCAGTCCTGAATGCTACTCAGTTGTCCTCCAAGAATAGATGGAGGTTTGTTGGAAGGAAAAAAACATAGTGTAGCCAAAGAAAAAAGTGAAAGAAAGAACACGTTGTATTAAAGGTTAATTGAGTACCACTTATGACCAATACTTCTTAACTTGAGCTTTTATTAGTTTTTGTTTAAATAATTTTTTTTTTATTGATCCATAAATTATTGTTATCACTAGTCTTTATACGACTGATCAGCTTTATAAAGGTTTAAGGTGGGTTATATATGATCAAAGTTTGGAGCAGCATGAGAACAATCTCAGTGTATATGTAATTCTTTGTTTTTCCATAGTATTACAATTTAATTCTAGCTGCCCGTGTCACTCTTTGCAATACTTCCAAGTACAGCTTGACCCGGTATGTTTTTTATGACATACAACAAAGTGAACGAAATTTTAAAAAATGAGAAAGGCAGCCCTTAACAGTATAGTATTAAGGTAGTATTTTATTTGTGATGGTTTTGAGTTTGGAAGCAGATACTTAAGGACGTAGCTATTTATTCTGTTAAGTGATTCCTATTTTTTCATAACAATGTTTTAATTTGGAATTCTTTTTGAAGGCTCTCTCTTGCTGTGCATTCTTCTTTGTCTACCTAAACAGCTTTACCTTGAGACAGTTATTGGCAGCAATGCAAATTCTCTGGCTCCTGTAATGATCCATTAGAAGAAGAGGATGAAAAACCAGTGCAAATTAGCAATAAAAAATGCTAAAGCTATATATCACCAGCAACAATTTAGGAATAATATCTCTGCCTGAAGCAAATTCTGGTGATTCACTGGTAATTTGCTAGAAGCCTTTTAACTCGGTTCTCATTTGTAAAGTTAATGGTAGGTTATTTTGCATTGTGATTGAAAGACCTGAAATCTTAGTTATTATTTAAGACTATTGATTTCTCCAAATGGAAATTTACCCATATATTAAAGATCTTCCTGTCATAAATGATAAAGGCAATAGTAAGAATATTGTTTCCACATATTTTAAAATACTACTCTGGTGTAGACACTATCTTTGCTTGGGCATGAAGTTCAGCTGCTGCTTAGCATGTAAAGGACGTTCTCAATTTAGGCAGCTGCTTTTATGACAAGCGTAAGAGCCAGCGTTTTTTTTGCAGTGAAGAATAAGGGATCCTGTTATGATTCAAAGGGTTTACAGGGTTTCTGCAGTCAGGGCTAACAAAGCAGGCAGCTCCCGAATGGCAGGCTGCTTGGGGCAGCAAGACGCGTACTCGGATGTCTTGCCTATGCCCCGACTCTGGGGATCCAGCTTCCTAACTTCTCTGCTGCCGCTGAAGGGGACCTGAGGTTGGGGGGAGGTTGGGCTGGGGGAGATTTTCTCTGTGCAACCACTGTGTCTCTTGCTCTTCCCTGCGCACCACAAAACCCAAAGCTCTAGGGCTGCTTTGTGGCTAATTAAGCTAGGATGGGGTTGTATCCTTCATTCCCATAGTCTGGCTGGAGCAGTGCAGCCCCGGCCCCATGTTTTGGCCTATAAGGATCAAGAGTCTTGAGCTGACTCGGTACTGTTCACGCTCCGTATCTTTGTGCGGGATACAGAGGGGTGCTGGCATCGGTATAACTGAGCATCCCTTAGCACTGGGAGAACTGGCAGTCAGAGGTTTTTTCCCAACTCTAACGGGCATAATGCGATTTAAAATTAAAATACTCTACCGCACAGGCAGGGAATAGTTTTTCCATAAATATACGTTAAATCTTTAGTATTAATCTAATGAGATCGTGTTGAATGTAATGTAGCAGGGATCTCTCTGTTTAATTTTAGATAGGAATTTATGGCTTTGTGCTGATTTTTTTTTCGTTAGCACAATTCCACAAAGACGTATCCTGCATGTGGTTTCTGACACTTTGCTGCCATGTGGGGGTGCGAAGATGGAAACACACACAGGTTGAGATGTCACCATAAGGGTGGCCAGATTAAATCTTGGTCCACATAAGGGTCTACAGGGGAACAGAGGCTTCCAAAACAAAAGCAGAGTGACACTGTGAGAACTGTACACCTGGCTGTGTCCTGAGTTGGCTTCTTTCCAAAGTCTACAGAAATAAAGTAATATAAACTGTTGGAGGAAAAATGCGGAGTTCGGGTTTCAAAGGTCAAATCCACTATGCCAGCTGCTTTGTGTAATTCTATCCATTACTCACCGAATAAAAGCAGTCGTAGTTGATTGCAGCGTGGTAGCACAATAAAGTTTATTTGTGGTAAAAAAGAAGGCTCATAATACTTAACATTTAAAAATATATATATCTTCATGGCATTTGTCCTTTTCATTGCCGATTTGATTTGCCCATGCTAGAGTTGTAGGCATGCACTTCCTTTTAGAGGTCGTGCAATTAGCCAGTGTGTGTGTGTGGTTTTCTTAAATAGCATTAGAGCCACAATGGGAATTTAATCAACTTCCTACTGAAATTCACTCTGAATTCTTTTTCCCCGGGAAGTCATCAAGCTCAGTTCTGTGTGTGCGGTGTAATTCACCTGGCAATACCTCGGTGAACGGAGGCATTCATGTAGTAGAAAAGAAACCTTTCCGTAATGAGGCATGTTTGAGGAAATAGTATTTTGGGCTCCATTCCTGGTTGTACACTGCTGCATACTCAGAATAATACTGAGCAGAGTTTTTGCTCCTCTTACACTATGATAACTGACGGTGGAGTTTTTCTCACGGGCATCCAGTCCAGTCGATGGAAAGGTGCCAACTGCAATGAGTTACATTTGTATACCTTTACTCTTGATTTCAATATTTTGATTCTTGCTAGTAGAGAATTAATATGCAGATGCATTTGTTAATACCTTGGAGGAAATCCTGGCTTCGGTGAGGCCAAGACTTTACTCCCAAATGCAAGATGACATATAAGGAGAACATTTGTTTGCCATTGTTTTAAGTGTTTACGCTTTAATAGCTGTGGTTTTATACTGGTCTGATTTCAGCCCATTCTTGTCAACATTAGGGCTGTGGAAAGTCTAAGCAACAGAACATATCCGTATTCAGACCTTATCTGACTCGGGATCAGAAAAATACTTTTCAGTGTTAATAGATCCTGAGATACCGTCATCTTAGTTGATTTGAGAAACAAAGGGCTATGTAAGTGCTAAAACTGAATATTTAGATTACTATTAATTATTAGGCATTGACCATTTAATTCTATTCTGCGTGTTTTCGAGGATGCTGCATATACTCTTTACACCTCAGTTCCTATAATGTGTTTAGTTTGTGATCTATATGGCACAGGTTTCTGACAGACGTTTTGTCGAACAAGGGAAAATAGGAGTGGTGGGTTATTTGATTTAAGGATTTTTTGAAGGAAAAAGAAATCTTTTGGAGAGTAGTTTTGTGTCTTAAGTCTGCTTAAATGAGCACCTCTGCTCATTTTGTCATGGAAAATATCAGGAAACTTAATTAAAATGTAGCTAACAATACAGCAATTTTTTCATCACTGCTAATTTTCAGATTGCAAAACAGGTTGTGTGAGTTTGTTTTTCACGTTTCCATCAGATGCATGGCATTCTTTTCACAGGCAAATTTCCTGGTGTATTTTCATTTCAAATTTGTCGTTATGAAGCCCATTATTTAAAAACTTCTGGAAATATATAGCTTTTTTTTTTTCTTTAACTAGGAAACTTAGTTGATGGGGTAGTCAGTTTAAATGTGCAGATTTCTGAGACAGTGCTGTTACTGTCTATTGTTTCTTTTAAGTAAATGCCAGATGATGTTTCTATAACACAAAGGGAAAGTGCCATTTTCTCTCTAGATGTCTAAGTTCAATTTCAGGAAAATTTAGCCAATCTAGGAAAAAGCTACAATCCCTGAAATCAGTTTGAAATAGCTTACCTTCATTTGTTGTAATGTTTTTCCCAGTGAAAGTGGCTTCTTAAGCATTACAGATGGTATCAGGAAAAAATAGTGATTATAAGGATGTGGTCTGAGACTCGGGAGACCTGGATTTTAATTCTGTTCATCATCTGTTTGCCATAGGCAAGTTACTTTGCCTGCAGTTATGTCACCTGAGACCTCTGGGTCTGACTGTGATACAGATAACAAAACTCCTGTATTTAATAGCAATGATGAAATTTACTTGATCCATCAGCTCCCTTGTCCATTGCACATGTTACTGGTCCTGTGACAATGTTGTATTTTCACTTCTAAGTTTCATTGCTAATACGAATCAAGACCATTGTACTTCTAACTCAGTAGAAGATCCACCACTCCTTACGCTTGTTAGTTTGCTGGGTTAGTTTTGTTGGTTTTGTGGTTGTTCGGGGTTTTTTTTTTTTGTACTTGGATTTTTATAGCAGACCATAGGCTTACAGAGTTGCAGTTGGCCCCACTCCAGCATCCTGAAAGCTTTAATCACGCCTTTGGAGGGCCTGTATTCCTAAACAGATTATTTCAGCAGATGTCAGTGAAATAAATCCTCCTGAAATAAAAAGACAGTGTTCATTTTATGTCTCTTCCTCAAGTGAATTTATCTGTGAAAAGTAATGGAAAGAGAGCTAGAACTGGAGACTGAAATTCTTTGGGTTTTAGGCTAGATGAAACGTGCAGCAGCTGTTCAGACTGTTCGGCTTCTCCTGTAACGCTACCCTGGAGCACCTTGCAAGGCAGGGATGGGGATGCAGCTAATCCTCCTACCTGAGCCTTGGCCTCTGCTCTGCTTAGCAAGGACACCAATTAGTAGCAGGAGAGCTGGAGCTTTCATAACCGGGCATTGTAACGAGACTGATGTAAAGCCCAAACAGCTCGTGGCAGCTACTTCTGTTCGCTACCTAGCTGACTTAAATTCAGACTGGCATCTGGTGCGAGGGTCTGTGCTCCAGCCAAACAGATGGTGTTGGGTGTTGCTTATACGTTACACCGTAGCACACATGCGCGTAGCTGGGCGAAAAGATGTGTAGATAAAATGATGCTGTATAATCTCTTGCCTGTCTCTCAACATTAGTGGAGCAGACTTGGATAGCCCTTTTACCTTCTGTGCAACCAAAATAAAAATAAAACTTTTCCCGCTGGCATGTAGATGACCATATTCACTGCCTATATTGTGAATGGTCCTGGTTTTTATCATTAAAAGATTAGCAAAATCTCATAAATGATTTTTAGAAATTTTTGCAAAACTTGCATCAAAAATAGGAGTTTTTCAGTCAGTACTGATCCCTGAAGGACAGTGGGAAAAACACCCATCAGTTTTAATTTTAATTCTCAGGGATTTCTAACCTTTTCACCTTAGCTTCTATTCCACTCTTGATTTGTACCCTCTGGTGGAGCGAGCACCTGGTGAAACTCGCCTAATATTTCCTCTTGCGAGAAAAGCCCTAACGTTTCACTGTAGATCAATGCGGCTTTTTGGATTCTCATGTCTGCTCGGTGTGAATCTGTGTTTCTCAGAACATGAGAGTTGAGAGGCTGTCAAAGGGAAGCAGTCCTCCCTTAACAGGAAAATGTGGGGACTCCCAGCAAAAATACCACTCTCTCAATCTGTAATGACTTATGCATGTGATTAAACTTAAGCATATGAAATATCCTGCTGTATCCTCTTAAGAGTAACCCTTTGCATAATTAAAACTTAGAACGTCGTCTTTTTTTTTTTTTTTGTCTTGGAGAGGATGATTTAAAAGTTGGGTCACTGTGATCAAAATTACTAATTTTGTCTTTTAAGTGCGACTGGTGATGGAGATGAAAAAAGATGGTTAGAAAATTATTATTGTTCCCGTTTTTCACATCAGCGGTTTCCAGGCTCTCAGAATGTAGCCGTACACAATTAATATTCACGTAACTGTGGGGCAGAACTGAGTGGCGGAGGATAAAGTGGCAGGGCGAGACAGGGAAGAATGTTGTGGTGTTTCCAACACTGCTGAAGCGTTTCACTTGCAGCTCCTTCAGCAGACTCTCAGGTTCCGCCACCACCCTCATTTTTACCTCTGCCACCAAAAACTTGTTCCACCAGCTCAAGCAGCTGTCCGTGGGGCTGAGCACCAACTGAGAAATCAGACACTTTACATATGGGGTCAAGAACGAGAGGCTGAAATGGGAAGCTTCTTTTAAGAATAAAAGGATAGAATGAGTATTGTTTATGAAAACCAAAACTCAGCAAACCGGTTACCGTTAGTAGTGACGTGGAACTGCGATCAGGGTAGGGTGCTCTCTCCAACAGAAGAGTGACATTTTCATTCTTCCCCTTAAATATTGCTATGAATGTAGCTGCTGAATTAGGTCTCTGTATTTAATAAAGTATTTTGCTGCTGGTTTGGGTTGGTTTGTTTGTTTTTTGGTTTTTTTTTTTACTACAGTGGACTCAATTTTAAATGATCAGTTGTCTTAAGTAAAGTAGCTTTTGTACCAATATTGATGAAGATTCATTAAGTAGAGAATCCTTAAAAGCAGTGTTGCATCTCACAAGATTTGAGGGAGTACGTTTCTTTTCGAATGCAGCTACTTTTCTAGTGCCTGCCTCCCAATTTGCACAAATAATTGACAGCTCATTAACAACTCAGTAGGAGCTCTGCAAACCAACTGAGAAAAACAACTTCGGTACAACAGGGGGAACAAAGTATCTGCTCGTCAATTATGCTGATAGTCTCCAACTAGATTTAAAATGAGGTTAGAAAACAACCCAAGTAATAAATTATAGAGGAAGAAAAGATTATGGTTGCATAGATAACTCCTGCAAACTTTCACCAGGCTGCATGGGGTGTTTAATCTGAAGTGTGCGGGTGCCCGGTGGTTCCTGCCTGCGCTTGCTCAAGGACTCTGTGGACGTCTGTGGTGGGAGGGGGTCTGTGGTCCTTCCGCAACCGCACTTCTGCGCTGGCACTGCTGAGGCAGGGGAAAGACACTTCTTTGCACTAAAAATTTGCTATGCCTTCTCTTGGATTTTACTCCAAATTTTGTGAAATTATTTAACACTATTGTTTATATCTGGATATTGGAGCTGCAGAAGGAAATTGTTTGTTTGCGTGTTGATTTTTTTGTTTTGTTTTTGTGTGGGCTTAGGGAAGACTTGTGGTACATATGGAAAAGCGGTGTCCCACTTAGCGGTCAAACCCACTACCAACAGAGCCTGCAGACAGCTCTGCTCCCAAAACCACTGGCTTCTCTTCTTAAGTAACAGTTCCTCTGCGTGAGAAAGAATTTTATCCTTTATTTCTCTGGGAAATCATCCAGATTTCAATTCCAGACCCGGCAACGTCTGCCCTCCCACCAGCCCACATGGCAGCTCTTGCCACCCAGGACAAACAGTGATCTCCTGCCAGCAATAGCTCATACCAGTTTTGCATGGGGAGAAAGGGAATTGCATCCTGCTTTTGCCATCCTCTTTCTGTCTTACATGTGGGCTTCTGTTTGGTGATGTTAGATGCATATTGGAGATTTAGATTGGTTGCTAGAAAAAGGAGAAACCATTTTGTCCAGAAAGAAAAGGTATTGGAGGAACTTTTTGAAAACAAATTATGACTTCTATCTAAAGAAGCAAATTAGTATTTCATATCTGGCCTCACGTAATTATTAGTCTGATATGATGAATAGAGGGATAACATTTGAGAACATCAAGAGAAAAATTCAACACTGTGCTTTCTAATCTGGTAAAGAGCCTAATTACTGAGACATCTGAGGAGCTGCAACTCCAGTTGTGGTCTGTGTTATTTCAGGAATACAGCACGCCTACAAAGCTCTGGGTCTGGGACATTTAATTCAGATCACCAGCGTATACCAGTGAGGCAAATTACATGAACAGCAAGTTGAAACTGGGGAAAGGTACTCTTTTTCTTTCATTTTTTGAAGTGTTCTAGCAATTAAATGGTGCTCTTGAAATCATTTATTTCCTTGGGAATCAAATTAAGATTGCAGCAGCCTGTGTTTTTAGCCATGGTAAATGAAGAAAACTGTAGTTAATGATTTTATCAATATTTTATGACCTTGTTCTTTAATGTGTAATTGGTGATCCACAAGGCACTGAGTAAAGCCATTCCCATAAGTAAATATTTTGATAAATCCAAAAGGCAATGGGCTATGCAGAATGGAAAGAAATACTATTTGGAAACATAACCCTTGACAGCTTTTCTCCTTTTGGAGTATTAGTATTGCTTGCTTTTGTGTGGTATTTGTAACAACAAAAAGAAATTCCGAGGAAACTGAAGTAGCCAGGAAAAGGTTACTTTGCATGTTGATGTGTTTTTTGAGAGGAAGGCAAAATGCTTGTTCTAGAATGCTGCAACATGATTCAGGAAGTAATCAAAAGAGTATAATGCTACAGCGATAATATAATATAAATTGGATGGTGTTCCCGCTATTAATATTTATCTGTTGCAACTGGTAATTGAGTATACAACCCTTTAGTCTTCAAATTATGCATGCACATACATCCTCTGAAATTACCAACATTGTTTACCACCTGATGATACACAGGATAACATACATAACCAGATTTATATATACAGTGTTGAAGGCTGGGCATAAGGTACGTTCGGCTAATTGACAGCTGTTTAGATCCAAACCACACCACCAAAAGTCAAACGCGTGTCCCATTGAACTTGGAAAAGAAGGTAAGTGCAGTCCACAGACCGACTTCTTCCCAGCAGCAGAGATGCTCTCTCGAGGCCAGAGTTTCAGATGAAGCTCTGCAGTGAAGGCTTCCAGTGTTGCCTCTATTTTTCGATGAGTGGGTAAACAAAGAATTTGCTGCTTCCAGAGCTGTCAGTAAAGTAGATTTGAATTTCTCATTTGCAGATATTTTCTAAGGGAAAACCAAACAGATCTTTACACAATTCTGTTTTTTACAGAAAAGTCTGGGCCTGGTTTGGTTACTTTGTATTCTACGCTCTTGTCTCTACTGCTCACTGGGCAAATAGCAGTTTCTTTATTGTTTTTGGTTTTCACTCTTGCATTATTCAAAAACTTCTGTTTTGAATCCCAAAAGACAGAAAAACTTCATCATGCATTCAAATCCACACATATATTATAAGAACATCCACTGGTGACGAGCGTCATTGGCAGCTTTCACAAGCTAACATTAATTATGCACATAACTAAAAAGCACCATGACTGGGAATCATCATTTCTAATAAAAACACTGACTTCTAGTCATGGATCATTTTATCCCTCCTTGGGGGTATAAATCACTCATGTCACTAAGATATATGCTTTTTCTCTTTTTACTTTTTTTCTTTGTAGAAAACTGTTGCTGGGAATGTGCTGGTGTGGTGAGGGGAAGAGGAGGAAACTCTCTTGCTTTGTCTTTTTGTCTGAACATCTTGGTCATCTACGGTGAGATGCCAGGGCAGGTTATACGCCGATGGGCTGGGGCAGGAGAGAAAATGCTGAGACTGAGTGCAAGGAACAAGGCAAAGTCAAGGGTAGATTCTGTGCAGCTGCTGTGCTCCACTGTCTCATGGGAAAAGCTTTACTTAGGGGAGAGTGATACCCTTAGTATTTAAGGCTGTGTCATATCCCTTTCTGTCTGGTCTTAGGTGTGCAGGACAGAAAGAGGCTTGTTTTTTTGGTGTAGAAGCTTTTCCAAAGCAGGAGGTTCTGTTGGTGTTTCCTAAAGGTGGCCACGTGCAGGACTAATCACGTGGTGATGGAGAGCTTGCTCTATTGCCCGACACTTTCATTCAGCGAAACTTTTCCCTTGGTTCTTGTGATCCTGAACTCTGTAATGCATTTCATTTCCTAAGGTGGCCTCATTGAATTAATCTCTTTTGGAGGAAGCTTTGACAACGTGTAGTGAGAGAAACAGAAATTCTAAAATCCTTCCAGAACATCAGTTAGGTCCTTCTTCTGTATATTTCTTATCTATTATTAGTTTCCTTGCTTTCCTATGAATATTTAGATTGGGCATATGGAAAAATTGTTAAAGTATTTCTAATCTTGTCAAAAGATGGGAATACTAAGAATCCTGTTTATTTTTTATTTACAACCTCTTGGAAAATGTTTCAGAAATGCTGTTGCATGCAAATTAAACCCAAAAGCAATCCTGGGGGCCATTGGCGTGCAAAGTGGTGTAGATGCTGGTCACAAACATTGTATGGACCTTAACTAAGAGTATCTGAGGCCTGATTCAGGACTGGCACCCGGTCCATGGGCTGTTGAGATTGTGATCCTCTTCACAGCACATTAGCTCAAAGTATGAAACTAGTAAATGAAAATTGTTTGGCAGCTGAAGGAACAGGACCTAGAATACCATGCAACTGCCCCAGATTCTGCCCGGTCAGCCACCTTATTTCAGGTGGGCTTTTTTTCCTCCTTCTCACTGATGGCAAGGTCATTTCTGTCTACTTTTGTGTTTGCCGTCTCTTGTAGTCTGCTTGGCATTTGGATCTGCCAACACTTTGGAATCAATAGATGTACAGTAACGGAGGAAGCCAGGTAAAGGGAGTGTGTCAAGATTACATCCCCTGCTTGAAAGCTGTTGTCAATATTACAGTGCGTTCGAGAGCAGTGAGGCTTCCTGTGGAAGCAGCTGCTACTTTTATGCAGAATTTCTGAAATACTGAAGAAATGCCGACTTGTTCTGCAAGATATTTTTCTAAGACTTTTCTTAATTCTTCCAGTATGGCTACCCACAAAATGGAAAGGTATGTAGATCACAGTGCCGAGGTTGGCAGATGACAGTGAACCCATACAGACTCACCTGATTACATCTAAAAACAGTGGCCACATTTGTGTGGTGCAGCACCTCCAACGCAAAGGTTTCAGGGTTATATATAGACTTTTTATACTTTTTTTTCAAAAAGTAAACGTTTCAGAGCTGCTGGTCAGATCCTGAAATAGCATCTTGGTAATGTAGAGACAATGGACCTTGTGGTTTATAATTTTTTATATATATATATTTCTTGTTTTCCTTTTGTACATCCCTTTCTCAGTGTTTGGTGCCTGTTTAGGGTATGTCAGTGTGAAGAAAGAAGTAGTAACAGGTGAAACATGGGGTTTCTAAAACAACGATTTTGCTGTGAAGGGCAAACAAAGACTTTAGTCAAGAGTATGAAAAGACAGAGTAAAAATTTTCTAAGTTTATTTTCTAAGAATCAGTGGTAACAAATCACTTTCCTTATTTCCCTTTTTAAGGGAAGTTTCCATTTACCATCTGAAGCTTTTTTCCTAAAACAGTTTTATAAGATTTCCGAGTCCTCTTATTCAGTATTTACTAATACGATGTACGGTGAGAGAAGCTGTCTATTTTAACTTGGCATTCACTGTGTGAAGATGCCAGATGAGGTCCACAGCTATACTTTGCCTCCCAGAAAGTTTAACACACTTATGTTAATACGAGTATGCCTTGCATGACAGCACTCTTCAAGCTGTGAACACGCATTAATTGACTTTGATCCGAGCAATTGAAAGAGTGGTGCAATGAGCAGTTCGTTCCACAAATATATATTCCTTATTACAAGCAGAGCTGAGGGTTTATGAAAATGTTCCCTGTTTAAACATCAGGCCTTTGAAACAAATTGAAGCAGTTTTAATTATTAAAAAAAAAATGAAATGTAAAAACTTTCGGAGTTTATAAGCCTCAGGGTGGCTTAATTAAAACTGAAGAGAAATTAAAATTATCAGAATTTAGGGCAACAGGCAAAGAAATGGTAGGTAGGAAATTTCAGGCTATAATAAGAAAAGAAATAGCTTTAAGTCACTTGGTAATTGTAGACTAAAACTTCTCTCATGTGCTGGCTCAAGTTATTAACTGACCCAAATCTCTTTAAAGCATCTAGGTCTTAACCTTAAAATAAAACTTTTATGAATGGATAGTTCTACAATAAAGTAACTTTACATCAGTTAGTTACAGTGTTAATGGAAATAAACTACTGATAATTTATCGTAAACTCTTATCACTGTAGTCCTTAAAATTGTAGATTAAACTACGTTTAGATTACAAATGAATCCATAATTTAAATTCAGACTATTTTCAGCATCACTGACTGATGCAAATGTGATTCCTATCAGTCTGTGGTATTCCTGACAGCAAGCGGGACCCATTTCTGTATGAGCTGTTGTAACCGTTGTCCATAGCGGTCCGTTTGCTCAGGAAGATCACTTCAGTTTCACTGCACTGAGAATCAAAGGCTTTCTATTGATATTAGATGGTTTGTCTATAATCACTTCCTGTGCTAGATGCCTTATGTTATCCTGCAAAACTTAACGCATCTTCTTAAATCAGGAGTTCACAGTGCTGTTTGTGTTTATTTATTGGTTTTGCAAATATTTGTGTAAGGAGTGTCCTGCAGCACAGTGGCACCATGTCAGTGTGTCACCCTGTGTGGTGGCAAAGGGGGCCAAGCTCTCCAGGGGGACAGAGGTTTCTGCTCATGAAGCTCTTCCAGGTTATAATTGATCTTTTTTGCTGCTGAGGTATTTGCCTTCCTGGAGTCCATGTTGTGTCACACTCTACATGTGCATGTGTCTGGTTCTAGATGCCAAAGTTGAAGCTGTCGTCAGGATATTCTTCTTCGATCTACAACGAGGTCCATGTTAAACTTCTTCAGTATCTACCTAGACTTGAGCTATTCAGTCCATTCTTTTGTCATGACTTTTACACTATTTTTGAGATTTGGTCAAAGCAATTAGTTAATTATCATGCTAGTTCTTAGAGGCTAGTAAAAACTGGATTTTGGTTACTAAATTATATTATTAGCATCAGATAGGAAGAGAAGAATGAAACTTTCTTTGATTTCAAGATGTTATCTTGATTTTTATGATTAGGAAACAAATTCAGTATAGCTGCATGTTCTCAATGAAAAGCCAAAGAGCAGTAGCAAATCCAGGCGCATCATTCCATGGCATCAAGCTATTATTCAAAGTTCATAATCCCAAAGCTTGAAAAAACATGGCATAGATGACAGACTGCAGTTCATTGTTGGATCTGTTTGTTTGAGTTAACACCTTAGCAATAAGTTATTTCTGTAATAAAGCCATGGCCAATAGAAAATAATTCTGTCTGCTGCAGCTGACAATTCAGTGTACAATAGCAGCTTAATATTGCATGAAGAAATTTTTCTAACGCAATTTTTATCAATCAGAACTCTCTGAGAACTTAATTATGTGTTTCCACCTATCCTTTCTCCTCTTTTTATTGTAGCTCTCTACCTGTCTTAAGGAACGGTGAGTTGATCTCTTACCTTTCACAATAAGGAAGACTTATCTAAAATGTTTAGATAATGTGATATAAATTCTCTTCCTGTTTATTTTTACAAAAATGAAAGTATCAGTGTTGAGAAAACCACTACTGAAAGCTTCACACGCGATTGCTCTGCCTTTTCAGACTAGCCTGTGTTAATTAAATATAATAAAAGATTGTGTGTTGCATATCTTTATGTAACTTTACAGTTATGTTGCATGACAGATGAGTGAACGCTGCTGTCCCTGTTTCTACACTAAAACACGAAAACTATTCAACTTGAGGTGATTCAGGGACAAGGTTGGGGTAGAATGAACAAGGAGATTTTTACCTATGCTACAGACGTATTTTCTGGGATTTTCTCTTGTAACAACATTGCAGTGATATCCAGCAGAATTTCTCAGCCTGGTGTTCATGCTGGGTCAGAGGTAGGTGGCTGTAGGCAGTATCACACAGTTTTGGATTCAGACAAGCCTCGGTGGAGGAAGATGGGCAAGAAACCGCAAGAAGTGAGTCTGGCCCTTGGTGCGAGGATGGTGAGCAGCTCTGTACCGTACAGACTGCCCTGCCGTGGTACCTGCAGGTGGGACCAAGCCCTCAAAAGCTTCCTGAAAAAGAATAGCATCCAGGGCAGCCTTGATTTCAGAAGAGTGCAAAAGCGTTTTCTCCGGGCACGGGCTGCAGGTCCCCGAGCGGGTGCACCATGTCCTGCTGCGCTCTGGCTTTTGATTTCTCAGAGACCGGTTGGGGGCTAGTATTGTTATTCTTTTTAATCTATGGCATTGGTTGTTGCCATTGTTCATTTGTTTGGTTCTGTTTTTCTTTTTTAGCTTTTTAAAAAGGATTTACAGGCCAGGAACAGAAGTGTTTTATTTACCCACAGCAAAAAAGGATGGCAATAATATATTTTAACCTACGCTCTCTCTCAGTAATACCTCATTTCTAAGCTGGGGAAAAAAAGCAGTTTTGATGCCATTGCCATTTTGTTGAGTCTTCATTAAGGGTGCAGTTTGTGATCTGGATTTTCTTGCTTGTCGTATGTATTCACTGGTAACCCGCTGGTTTTTAATTACCCCAAGGCATTCCAGGCCTATCTTATTTAGACAAGTGCACAGCTGTGTATTTTCTGGGGGATTACTGTTTGAGCCCTGTTCTGAGCATTATTTAGATGATAAAGTATAAATTTAGAGGTGGCAGGTTGATGTGTTTTTCATAAGGGATACGTGGTGGTTTGTAGGTACCAGGAGTTTCAGAGGAATTAATCTACTGCACAATAGCAGGGCTGATTGTTTGAATCATCCCTGTACATTCAGTTCAGATTCAGGCACGTTATAGTACCTTGCTTCCTGCTTTACACGCTCAGTATTCACGTTCTTCACTTATGAAATATTCATGTATTGTGAGGACCCTTTGAAAAAAAAAATGTATTTAAAACGCAAGTGTTTTTGCGTGAATCAACTTGCCTGTCTGTATCTGGATTAGCAAACACTTCAGTTCTGATATGTATAAGCTTTTCAAAAAGGCCTAATATCTCACATGGTACGGTTGTTATCTCTAAAATGTAATTCAAGCAGAATGCACATGTGGCCAAACCGAAAAAGGATATCTGTCCTGTTGATTAATTTACATAAAGCTATAACCAACATGTTCAGCAAAACACTTGAAATGGAGCCCCTCTGTAGGTTTCAGGAAACCTGTCTGTTCTGTGCACTTCTAACGATGAAATTATTGAATAATACATTATAATTTTAAATTTTAGAACAAAAAATGAATATTGCAGAAGTGTGGTAAAATTACTGAAGCTTGGGTTTTTTTCCCCTTTATAACAAAAGATCCTTTCCCTTTTAAAAAAATGTTTTTTTTAAAAAAATCTCCAAATACTGCTGTTATTTTCAGAGATGGAAAGTGAGCACTAAACTTACTTTTAACTAACATAGAACGTTAATTCTTTGTTAAAACTAACAAAGAATATTAATACAGTGGCAGAAAAAAAAACCCTAAAAACTTATTTTTTAATGCCAAGCGAGATGATATTGTTACCGTAGTTAAGCAGGCCGTGTATTTTTAACTTACCCCAGTGTCTGTAAATAGCACCTTCTCATACATTGTCTTATCACAGTTTGGTGTCAGCATGGCCGAGTCCTATAGGGGAGAGTGATAACATCCCATTTTACAGCCAAGGAAAGACACAGTCTAGGGATTTTCAGACATGCCGGTGCACGGTGCGAGAGAGGGAGGAGAGACCAGTTTGGCCGGAGGATGTGGTGCAGCTGCGGTGGTGCAGCGCTGGAGGAGCAGTAGTTACCCCTGGCCATCAGTACTGACACAGCCATGCTGCCATCCTCTGGTGCAGTGCGACACTGGGCACCTCTGCATGCTGGTGACAGACCACAGAGATGCACCTCCAGTCGAATGAGACCTGTTTTCTTTCCCTTCTCTGATTCAGAAAATGCCCTGGTTTTGTTGCCTTGGGTGTGCCCCTGCCTCTCTTGGGGTGCTTCGGTGACCTGGCAGGTGAACAAATTCACTAAGATTCCCTGCCAGCTGGGTAAATAATAACAGAAATATTATTTAAACAGTTCATATCTTGCAAAATCTCTCCAATTTTGGTCTCCATCTTTTTTGTCTTTATCTCATTCTCTGTGTGAATGGGGTAAAGGAAGGGTGGTCTGATGAGTCCTCAAATAATCTTTTCATTTGATAGTAGAGAGAAAAAGCATCTCAAAAGGATACAGTTTCTTTTAACGATAATCATTTGTGTTTTGCGTAAGCCTTTGAATGTTCCAGGTTGTTTAATCATGTGAATGCAAGGCTCAGCTGCTGAGCTTTTGTTGTCTGCCCATAGCTGGTGCCTTGCTTATTTAATTGCTGTGAACATCTTCAGTTTGATGACAAGATATGTAATGAGGCATCCAGCTATCTGTGCATCTGTGTACACAGAAGCCTCAAGAAGGGAAAAAACAATACTACAGCTTAATATAAGATATATAATTAGCCTAGTTATATATGTATTTCTGGGTATTTTCAAGTTTTTTTTTCTTAGTACCGTATACTCCTCATTCTCCTTTTCATCTGAATTTAAAATACAATTCTATCTTACACAGGGTACATTAAATACCAATGCATTGTGTAAACAGATGCATGAAAATGTCATGATAACAAACATAATTTTTACTTGGTAAACTCAATTGTCACACTCTTCTCTTTAATGTAGGGTACCTCCTCCTTGTATCTCTTAAAAATACAGTCTTCATATATCTTGCTATTTGGTAAGAAGTTACACTGCTAACAACAAACTAACAATATTTTCTTGATGTTTTGTACTCCTCTTTTTTTTTTTTTTGGTAGTTTTTCTGCCTAAAATGGTTGAATATGGCAAAGTGTCCAATGAAATAATATCAACACACATTTTATCAAAGATTTTTTTCGTAAAAATACTATGTTTTAAAGATTCTTTGTGAAAAAGAGTCTGACTATTTCTGTCTCTGAATTCTTCTAGCTCTGGAATGATAGGTGGAAAAGAGAAACGCGTAGTGAGAAGATCTTAATTCTTTTCCTCTTTAGGCTTGACAGGTCACGTCAGAGGTGTACCATATGCAGTCTTAAGCTAACAATTTTAATTTATTCAAGGGGAATTAAATGCCTACTTATCTTTGAGAGTATTACCTTTAATATCTTTGATTGTTGACTGTTATTTTGTAAAGTGATGACAATGGATACCCTCCCTCCTCCGACTATAAACTCTTGATGAAGGCTGTTACTGTCTGCCAGGGCAGAACTTGATGGGACATCATGACAGGCTTCTGTGCACTGTCACATTGCAAATAACAGTAAAGATTTTACCTTAACAAAGTTATCATTGGGGTTTTTTTCCATTTAGCATGCGCTATTACACCTTTATTCTTCGTAAAAGAAAATAAGCAGACTTTTTTTTTAGTCTACTGCCAAAAAGAAATTAAATCAGTGTTAGACATTCTTTTCCTGGTTTTGTTTTTGCAGGATCAAAAATTATCTTTCTAAAAACCAATTTCAAAATATTCCTCATTTTTATTGCTATCCCTTTTTGCCACCTAGAGTACGTCAGTTTTATGTTCCAGAAATAATTTATTTCTTTTATCTTTTCTTTTTTAATGTTGTGTCCTTGTGAAGAATTAAAGTATCTTGCATAATTAACAGCTCTATGCAATACGAACTAGAATTGATTAGCTAACAACAAAAACCCTGTTTCTTCTGGGTTGGGTTACTGCAGCTGCTATAACTGTTAAAAGCAAAATTACAGAAAAGGGAAGAAAACAGAACACCATAATCAGTCCTACAGCTACCAGAATAGTAAGAGAGTTTGCCTCGGTTGGCTGCATCACTAATGAGTACAGTTTCCGTAGAAGTTCCATGGGCTATTTAATTACAGCTGGAAACTTGCATCTCTATTTCTTCCAAAAGACTGCATTTCCTTGGTGCACCTCCCTGGTGAAAACCATATGGTAGACCCAAGGTTACTTTACTTGGAAAATCTCAAGAGGTCAGAGCCCAAATCCCATCTCTGCCACTCTGATCCGGTGAACGTTTCGTACTGCGTACGGCAAAACAAATTCTCTGCCCATTTGACAGGCAGGAGGTTTTACTGCACAGTTTGCAATAAGAGTTCCAGATTGGGAAAACAATTTTAGATTAAGGGGGGACTTAATGTCTACCTTAATAGTTGAGGGTCTTTGTCTTGCTTTGTGCTTCTTTTCAAAATGCCAGAATTCAGCAGGTCTGCACACTTAAAATAATTCTTGGCTTTTGTCTTCCAACTCTTTTTGGATAAAGGGAAAAACGGATTTAAAAAAGAAATAGCTTATCAAACTGGAATAGACGTATAACCCCAAAATAAAAATGAAAATAAAAGTGAATACATTAAAAAGGAGATCTTAGCATATAGGGAATAGGAGAGCAGAATCATCCAATCATTCAGAGGCCAGTTTATCATTAGACAGAACTAAGGAGATTAATTAAAATATGAATCCTTTGTGATCCTCTCTTAAACTATTTATTTCCTCCCCACCACCCCAAGTAAGGTCATTCGTAATTTTTCCTTCCCCCCCCCCCCCCAGTTTGCTGTGGCTAAGTGGACTTGTAAAATGGGTGGGGGACTTTCTTCAAATTATAATTTTAGCTCTTGAGTGTCTGGCATAGCTGCATTTACCAGAAAAAGAGTGATATGAGCAAGATTTCAACAAGTGGATTGTCACAAAACCTCTAAGCAAATAACTTAAGTAACAGCAGGGCAAACCAGTTTTTTTCTCCCCCCAGTTGCCTGCCATCATCAGCAGGTATCTAAATCTGCTTTGAATAGCAGATTCCAAAACTGAGGAACTTAAAGAGAATATGATACTGGGCCTTATCAGATATTTTAGCAGAGAGGGTTATGAGAACCTTAAAACTATCTGTGTATGTGCCATATGCAGTGGCTTTCTGCTATCTGTTACAGCCCTCTCCCCGCCCTAGCAAAGCCCACATGCTGTTGAAAGACTGATGAGCATGAGGTCCCGCGGGATTTAAGAGAATGGTAGTCTTCTGTGAGCATCAATTCTCCTCATGTCCAGCTGCTTCCACGGAGGTGTCAAAGCCTTTTTTGCAGGACTTTCCTATGTTGCTGGTGATCAAAACTCTTGGGGAGCCAGTAAGGATGCTTTCAAGGAGGTAGAGCTTGGCGCAAGAGGTGCTGTTTAGCAGCAGATCCAGGCTGATGAAGAGTGAGATTGCAGATGGGTGAGATGACTAGGACACAGGGAGACCAGGAATCTGGCATTTGTGCCAGATTTTGTTTCTGTTGCCATTAAAACTCAAATTCTCCTGTGGTCTACAGCCTGCTTCTCCCTGTGCAGCCCAGGGTGCGAGTCAGGTCTCGCCTGATGGTGATGACCATAGCCATTAGGAGACTGCAGACTGTGCTTGTCTCTGTGTTGCAATAAAAACGTCTTTGATTCCATTACATTTTCCTCAACATCTAGCTGTAACCCCTGAGGGCTCCTTCACTCATCTGTGTGTTAAGATCCAGATTCGTAAGCCTTTAAAATTGATAGATCATTTCCTTTTATGTTACATTAAAAGGGCTGTAAGGAACACCCAGTGATAATTTATTGAAAAGACAATTAACAATGAGGTTAATGACAGTGATACATCTGAGCTGTGATTCAACCTGGTAAAATAATTAATACTTTCAGAAATACACAGGGTCTTTTTTTTTTTTTTTTTACACAAAAGAATTAAATACATAACTGTTGTATTGCAGTCTTGTGGATTCATAGTTTTCCTTTAGTCTTTATCATGAGGGTTAAGGTTTTGCCATTTTAAAGTTTTATACGTGAATTCCCCCTGCAGAAGGTGTGTGATGCTAGCAGCGGTGCTCGCGTTTCCAGGCTTCGTGAGGAACACAGGTACAGCAGTGCTGCAGATTGATTCCAGGAGGCTATTTGTATTTTCCTCTTGTTCCACGTATCACAAACATCCCAGCAGAAGGCATAACTGCGTTAACCCTGCTTTTACAGCTACTTCAACACCATTTTAACGCTGAACTCCTCAGGTCAGTTGTTGCCAAAACAGGAGAAATCTGTTGCTGCTTTGGTGGTTACGAGTCGTCATGGGCAAAGAGCGTTCAGTGGAATTAGTGCTGTCACCCCAAGACATATTTGTAGGATTAACTGAGGATGTTCTTCATAACCATTCCTCTTGTCACTAATTATCTCTATACCCTTTCTTCGAAATTAAAACTGCACACCTAGGCTTTAAGAGTGTTTTGGTGACTTTGTTTAATGTGAGGTTTAAATTATTTTTGAGAAATAATACAACTAGTGTCTGATTTGTAGTATGGACGTGGCTTGTATTCTCTGCTGGTGGGGGAAGATATCTAGAAGCAAAGGCGGCTGGCATTCAGTAGTAAGTTCTACGACAGAGGAAGATATTATCCATATCTCAAAGAGTGCAGTAAGTTAATTTTCCAAGCAAAAATGCATTTACATATATAACACACTTCGGTATGACAAATGTATTAAATTCATCAAAGCATGTATTTTTGTTTAAAGGATGTTACATTTTCACCATGTTTGAGTGTATCTTTGAGTTGTTTTGACATTAATAGTGACATGTTTAATAGATAAGGGGTGCATCATTTGTGGCAGTTTCATTTCAACTGAACTTTGGAAGAAGTCATTTCTTCTTCCTTACACACAGTCAACCTCCCAAGCCAGATGTGTTTCTCAAGATTTTTTGCATTAAAATCACCTAAGTGCATCAAAACATGAGTTATCTCAGGCACGAGAGACAGGCTATTGATTTGAAATATAAGGCTGTTTCTTTTTCTCCGAAGTCTTGTCCCCCGATTACTCCGTGCAGTAGAGTACCTGTCCCTCAGCTCATGTGGTTGATGCGAGTAAGAAGCGAATATCCTAACAGTAATTTACTGCGTTGAAAATTATCTCCCTATTAAATGTGAAGTATTTATTTTCTGTTATCTTCTTTAGCTACAGGATGCTGATCCTTGTGTGGTGCTGGATTGATAGTAAACTTTAAAAACATAGCAGTGCTTTTTCTTGTTGCTGACATTGAGGTGAGTTGCAGTGTCCAAAAGTGAATTACCTTTTTCTTTTGTGCCCCAGCCTGCATATAATACATTTTTTGGTACTTCTGAGGTTTTTATTTCAGTGTGCATAGGGCTGTCACGTACTGTTAGGATGTGAGTCACTTTCAGTGTAAAAATTCCCAAGTGAAGAAGGTATCACCTCTGTTTTTAGATAGCTTGAGATTTTGTTTTTAAGAAGTCTGATAATTCTGCTCTTAAACAGATTCTGTTTGAAGTTTTACCCTTCCTGCTCATGCAGAAATGCTGATACTTTGCTTTATTGTCTTCCAGATTAAAATGGTAGAATGTTATCTGTGGATTTTATATTTTCAACCCCAAAAATCTATGAATTTGTGCTACCTAGCATAAGCCTTAGAGCACAGGCTTTGTGTTCTGGAATCTGGGACTGTCCATTTCCCCGTGTACCCTGGGCATGTCTGTGCAGCATGTTCCTCACAAACGTTTCACCTCGTGAGGCTGGCCTTCCAGATTGTAGAAATGCCATGATTCTGTTGCAAAATTTGACGCTTTTTGTGGCTGTCTCCAAACCAAACAATTTCTAACGCATGCCGCAAGGCCAGTTTGTTGGATTACTTGATTTTGCCTGAGCCATATTCCTTGCTCCTTTACTGAATATTCTGCTGATATTTAAAAACCGAATGATCAACAATAGTTCCATTTCCCTTTTCCATTCTCAAAGGCAGAAGCGCTCTGCTCTGTACCAATATACTTGGTACAAGGGCCATTTTCTCATTACCTGATTGTCAGTTTTTACATACTCTTTCAGCCTTTTGATATAGGTGAGGTGAACTTTCAAACTAAGTTTCCCCCGAGTGGCCAGGCGCTGTGAACCCTCTCTGTCTCTGCCTGAGCCGGCTGTTTAGTCTTTGGTCTGACCCTCCTTTGGCCTAAACCGGCCCCCTGTGCTCCTTCTGTTGTGCCGGAGCCCCGCTACCTCTGCAACCAGCTTCTTTCCTCTCTCTCTGCACATGTGGGGAAAAGGAGAAACCCCACGAGCATGGCTGGCATTCAAACAAGCAGTTTTGTGAACTCTGTGAAGAGGTCCCAGATTTTCATGTCTACTGCTGCCTTGACTCCTCTGCAACAGAGGAAAGGAGGCTGGCTGGCGTACGTAGGGCTGTAAGGAAGTTTATTATACAAAAACTCCTAAATTTCTTTATTAAGCACGGTGGCAAGCATTATCTCTGCCCAGTGTTCCCATTTCTTCTGCTCTGCATCCACTGGGTGCAATCCCGACAGAATGTTTATCCAACAGGTGCCTTCCAAAGGATTTTACATTTCCCCCCACCCTATCTGGCCATAACCGAAGCAGTGCTGTTCTCGGGGTAATGCCACGATTGGGAATACTTCTGGCTTAAAATGATGCTAATGCAGACACCAGCAATTTTCCTGCATGATCCAAAGCTTCCAAATGTCTCTCTTAGAAGTTCTTCTCTATGATGTACCATTTGAAAGGACTATGTGATTGCTTTTGCACATCGTAGGATTTCTTGTTGTATCTTCTTTATCATCTTCATATACTTACTAAGACACTTTTTCTTTAAGCAAGCTGCTGGAAATTGTCTTCAATTAACTGGTAGGAACGTATGTTATTAAAGAGGGCATTTTTTTCTGGAGTGAAGGGGGTGTGGGGTGGAAGTGATGACTCGTTATTATTCAAATATATTCATAAGTTATTTTTTCTTCAGCATACATGTCATGCACAGGCTTTTCATTTTAAGTGCCATATGCAATACCTGTCATGCGTGCTTACTTAGCCTCAAGACAGAAAGAAATGACAAAAAACAGTGCTGTTGAGTAAGAACAGTCTCAGTTGCATAATTTCTCCTCTAATGTCTATATTATGATACTGTGAAAGGTTTTTTTTTTGGCATTTTACTCTTAGTCCAGAAGATTCCCAGCCTGTTATCAAACAATTATATCATGTAGCTGTTATGTTTTAAAGCTGAATCTGACTTGATTGACAGTTGTACAGTCATAGCAAGGAGTGATTGGACTTGTCCTTTGTTTGGGATGTTTACTTTTTCTCCAAAAATGTTTTGTTAAAGATTTCTGTAAAACTTAAGATGTTTTGTTTTGTTGTTGTTGCTAGTGGGTCGTTTTCGTTTTTTTTTTTTTTTCTATGGGAATTCTGTATCACAGAAGCAGTGACACAGTACAGGCATTGTGGGATGTGCTGTTGCTGATAGCGGTGGTTATACCTGAACTGCAGGTGGGTCTGCCCTGGGGTGCTGTACGTCTGTCTGTCCAGACTGAAACCCTACTGGAAATGACCGTGGGCTGCTGCCCAGCCTGAGCCTTCTCTCCAGGGAGACCTTAGTGTGGTGTCAGTACCTGCTTGTGAGCGTGGAGAGAAAGAGAAATAAAAGAAGTCTTGTGCTGTAGAGCTTTTGCTGTTATAAAAAGGACTTGGCCACGGAATGCACCCAGGCTGTTCCAGAGACTGGTAAAACAGATACAACCGTTGAGACTCAAACGTGTACTTGAGTTTATGATTTTGATCTCTGCAGGGTCAGAATCAAGGTGAGATAGCCCTTAGACTGCTTGTAGCGGAAAGGAAAGACACAGATTTCAGGCCAAAGTAGCAGAAGGTAACAAACTACCCAAGGATCATGCTGCATATGTGGTTGCGCAGGAGCCTGGGAGAAAACAGTGAATGTGCTTCTCTGACAGCCATAGAAGACAATACCCTCAGGTGGTGTAAACTGGTTTCCCACCAAAAAAGCTTCTGAGGATGAGTCAAGCAGCGTTTGACAGGACATTTGCTTTTTAAAGGCCATTCTGTGCAGGAGCAGATGGCTCACTGCATTCCCAAAGTCTGCCTCGTGCAAGTGAGAAGGCCTAAATATGTCCCAAACTGCTGCCACTATTAAGCTTCACAGATAATCCTTCCTGCCTCTTGCAAACACTTCTGTCAAAGTTAGATTAAAGTCTTTCCTTCAGTGTAGATGAGGGCACAACTGAGCCGTACTGAGAAGCAGAACGTTTTACATAACACGCAGAACACGGCAATTTTGTGTTTGTTTTCCTATCAAAGTGACTCTATATGACAATGTGTAAAGTACGTACAGATGGCAAGAACAGTTATGTTATCAAGTTTGCTTCCTCTGCAGATGCTTACAGAAAAATAATTCTAGCTCCCCATCTAAAAGTATAAATGAACGAGGAAACAAAATAGCTTTTCCCTCCACCAGCGGAATAGACACTTCAAAGGTTTTTTTTTCCCCAGAGTATGGTTATACATGATTAAATGGGACACGGAGTTTTCTGAAGATCACTGTATTTCTCAGTCATATGCCTTTCAAATTGCATCATCCAGTTAGCTCCTGATTTTTTTGTACTAATTAGGTGTCCTCTTACATTCATTGCAAGAAAGTTATTTGCATAGCCTGTAACCTGATGGAGATACGCAACATAAGATGATTAATGAAGGGAAGCTTCATTTCACTGCACATCTGTGTCTAACCATGGGTCCTTAGGACATTTGGCCTTGGCAGAACCAGTTAGGAAACCTTGTTTGTTTGAATTTTTCCAGGAAATGTTTTGGGATTTGCACAGCTGAGAATGCTCGGTTTGTACTGAAAGAAACTGAAAAGCCCAGATGCAAGAATCCTTCCAAATTAGTGAAAAACGCTAGCCCCTCCCAATCAAATGCAAGAGGTTCAACTATTACTCTAGTTTTCTTTCTAATGAGAGCTTTATTTGTTTATTTTTACACCCCTTTAAATAGGTAGGTAAAATAAAGAAATTTCACTTTCATGATGGTGTTAAGTACAACCATATTGGAGAGTTTTCAAAAAGGAAAAAAAAGATATGACTCTAGAGCAGAGTTAAAACTATGAAACGTTACAGAAATAAAAAGAACATAGATATGGCATACATCCTTATTTTCCCTTTTTCTGAATTCTTTATTCTAAATACTTTTCCTTCTTGAAAAGAAAGTATTATTTCTTGTGTTTTTAAATGTTTCAAGAGTCAGTGCTATTGCATAGTTTTCAATTCTGATGGAATTGCTTTTTTATTAGTGTTTTCCCATTCATGGTGTTGTGGCTGGAAAAAAATTTGCGTAAAAAATGAAGGTACAGAATAACAAAATAAAGCAGTACAAAATATCTAGAAGAAAACAAAGTCTTTTTTCTGTTTTTGTGGTATTGCAATAAATAGTGCATAAACAAAATTTCTAAGTTCCTTTATCTGTAGCACTCATTGCTTTTACTTCCTTAAACACATAAAATGTTAATTTTCAAGAGGGACAGGGAACTGCTGGAAAGGGTA
>VZUD01000048.1:2163439-2208800 GCA_013401065.1 Cepphus grylle
TGGACTAGATGATCTCCAGAGGTCCCTTCCAACCCTATGGTTCTATGATTCTATGATTCCATGAACTGATATCTCACATCTAAGCTATGAGGCCTAGTTTATGCCTAATTGCTGTATATGAACCGTCAGAGAATTGAAGGCTATAAAATCTGAATTCTGCCTTAATTATTTCCCGTGTCATTACCAATATCTTCTAAAGAAAGAAAAATATTGCCATCTGTTGTCAGTAAGGATATCAGAGTCTTTGTAGGACCTGTCAGGACCTTGCTACCACTTGGTAGCAAGTTGGGCATTGGGAAGGAATTTACATTCCTCGAGAGAGAGGTGCAGTGTATCTTGTTGAAAAACTTGTGTCTTCAAGGTGTTCAAAGCACCCTTATTATTATCACTTCGCAAATTTTCCTAACGGAATATATTTTCCATTGACCTCATGGAAAGAAATCAATTGTTTCCTTTGGAAAAGGAAACCAGCAGGAGAAAGAGAAGAGATATTCTTTATACAAATAAGTACCAGAAAGAACCAGGCAATTCTGTTTTCATACAGCTATGTTGCATCTGGTACCAGCAGGAATCTCAGAATAAATTTAAGGAAATTTATATAGGTTACTTAGAAAACTAAGTCAATTTAGTTATGTTTGAACTGGTTTTAGAATATGCTCCTTTACTATAGTGCTGCAGTGGAAAAAATGTAATTAATTCTTGTGAGTTTGAAGTATAGTAGGAGATTATCTTTCTATTCTTCTTATAGAATTCAATAACTGAAATATTTGTATCGTAGGGTGAAATAATTGATTTCAAAAAATTGGGGTGCACCATGAGAGCAAAATACGTTAATGAAAAGGCTGACCAATTTTGAGGTGATACATGATGGTCCGTTACGCACATGGAAGCTGAAATTCAAACTGTAAAGCATCTTGGTTTGCGGTGCTCAGCCTTCAGTGTAGGCAGGCTGGTAAGTGCTTAGGTGAAACATAGGTTGTCATTTCATAAGAACAATTTTAGTACAATTTATTATGATGAATGATTATGTCTAATATTAGAGATTACTGATAAAATGATCAATATTAAAATCATGATGATTTGCACTTTCTATGCTATTTTATCACTGGGCTGAGTCACTCTTTATCTGAACAGGTGCGCGAGTGCCTTTGGTCTGGTAAAGTCTGTTTTCCAAGGGTATCTTAATGGCTGAGTGTGTATGAAAATGTATAAGCAACTAAAAGAGCACCTAATGCAGTTGTTAGTGTGTGTTGCAAACTAGCCATCCATTTTTAATAACTGAATGCCCTGAATCTGCATCTGCTTTCCTCTATACTGGTAGAATTGCACAGTACCCTGCACTTGCAGGGTCTTGTTTCCCTATCCAGCAGTTTCTGGGAATGAGGACACTGTAATTGCAGGATACTGCCGGGATAAGACTTTCAGAGAACTCGGAAAAAATATTTCTGAAAGCTCATGGCTACCTCGCTGTTTGCTCAGGGCACTTTCTGAACTCATTGCTCACTGTTGGAGACTTCTGCTGCATAGTTTGAAAAGACGTCTGAAACATCTGTAGGAGAGGAGCAGAGGAGAAAGTCAGATGTTGACAGTGATTGTGCAATTTTTGCTACAGTGTTGATCCTGTTCAGTTTCATCCTTGTCAGGGCAGTGCAAAATCTCTGAGCAGCAGCTCTGAGATTAACTCCCTTGTGGATGCCAAGTCCTCAGTAAGTGTGCAGAGTCACACTGCAGTAGAATTGCTGTCCCTTTTTTGCCATTGGGATAATTTTGTTCCCTTTGCAGCTTGCAAACATGGAAAACTCTCTTTGGAGGTCTCTTTCTTCTGTGTAATTTTTAGAAATAATCCTTCAGAGATCTTTTTTATCTAGATTTCCTCTGTCCTTCAGATCAGTGTTGCATTCAAAAAATTCTTCCCGTTTCTGGACCTCAGGTTTGTCAGATTTCCTCTGCCTGTGGGTATAGATAGCCATGATGGAAAGCGCAGTGAGAGGTATATGTCCATCACATTACTGCAGTTGAGAAGATTATTAGATCTCAGTGACTTTTATGCTGTAATTAGTGCATGAGAAAAAAAAAAAAAACAAAACCATTTTTCTTGTAAAAGGCTTGTTCTTGAAAATTCTGAAGTGTAGTTGTTCACGCTGGACCTGCACTGATACTGGAAATCTGTCAAAAGAGAACGGTAAAGGAATCGGATGACCTAGAATTAATCTCTGTTAAAGCCAGATTGGGCCAGATGGTGGTCAAAATGCCAAAGTTTGGGTAGTACTGTGCTGTGTGGATGTGCATTATCCTTTGAACGTGGCTTGTGGTGGATGAGGTTAGCAGTCCAAATGCATCTCTCTTGTATGACTGTAACAAGGTGGTAAAAAGTGATCATATCCTATGGGGAATACATATTAATAAGTAATTGTTTTCACTTGGAATTTAATTAGTCTCAGATTATCCTTCTTGCTTTGTAGATATCATTTTGATTAGATAGAAGATGCCCAGCCTGCCCAGGGAGGTGGTTGAGTCACCATCCCTAAAGGTATTTAAGAAACATCTAGATTTGACACTTCAGGGCACACTCTAGTGGCAGAGATTGTAGGTTGGTTTGGGTTTTTTGTGTATGGTTGACTTGATGATCTCAAAGGTCCTTTCCAACCATGAAGACTCTATGATTCTAAGATTGATTTTGCATGGAATACTTCCAGGCTCCTAACAAAGTTATGCTCCAAGTGCTATCGTCTGAAGTTTCAAGGATAGTAGCATTCTGTTTTCCCATACTAATTGCAATGCCACATTCAAATGCATAGACGAAATATAGCCTTCAGATGAGAAATTTTCTGAGTACCATCACAATATTTCTAATTGTGTGTGGAGTAGAAAGGAATGGTCACAGCCTTTCTTTTTCCTCCAAATTGGCTAAAAGTAATGTGTATGAGCCATAGAAGAACAAAATTTTATTTGCTTTACAAATGAACAAACATAAACTTGGGCAGGATTAATTGTAAATCAAATCCATAGAAACATTAAGTGCATTGTACCTCGTTCTTCTCCAAAACCACCTTACGACTTCACTGGCAACTGGGCATACTAAGGTAGCAGCCATATCGGTAGTCCCAGCTTTCCAACTCCAAATTGTATTAATTTGTAGCAGTTTTTGGAAAATAATTTTGAACTCCTTTTTTCCTCATTATTGTATTATAATGAGTGCATTTCTGTTTTCAGAATGAGTCAGATTAGTTTTTCATATTCTTTGAATTTTGACTCACATAATCAACAGAATTGACAAAGCTGACAAACAGAATGCAGAATGTCAAATTCAGGATAATCAAATAGATAAATAAATAAATAGAAAAAATAAATTTTTGGTCTGAATTAGGACAGGTTATATCCACATGTCAGACCTTACTTAGCTGAAGATCATGTTTTATATTCAGATGACCGCTAACAAAAGCAGATATTAGGTAAGGTTGCAGATAGATGGGGATATCTTTTACTGATTCCACAAAAATTCAGTAGTCAGAGCTCCTCTAGTTCTCTCCTATTTCTGTTTTAGAGTTTCGTCTCTCTGAAAATTTGCTGAGAGACATGGAACTAGAGAAAAGAATTCATATTTTTGGAGGACCAGAGAATCTGAGTAAGTCTGAAAGTTACTCCTGAATATGACTAGGGGATAACCACCAAGGGTGAGGATTGAGCACCTTTGTACAGTTAAAAAAAAAAAAAAATCAAATCTGTTTCTGTAGTGAATACAATATTTTAACGTCCTTCCTGATGCTTGTCTTCATATGGGATAAGTTGTGGGATAAGGTGTGTAACCCCAACTCTACTCGCTTAGTCTTGCCTACAGCCTTTCAGTCTTGAGTTCTGTGCGGTGACAAAAAAGGGCAGATACCAGATGGATGACACCATCCAGATTATGGATACCAGATGTGTAAAACGTGTATTCTGCTAGGGAATAAAGTTGCCATTGGAGATGTACATAGATAAAAGAAATCTGAGTGCTTTTAAAAGCAACCAGTTTACAAAAACAGCCAGCAGCTTGGAAATCTTCCACAAGAGATCCTGACTACTAAACCAGAATGATGTAACGGTCTCTATTGCTTACAAGAGCTCTCATGATAGAAAAAAACTAGAAAAATCAATACCTTTTTTCAGTGTAGTAAAAGCTTGAGATACTTCATTTCAGTGAACAGTGGTAGATTTTTATTTAAAGAAAGCAAGCGATTTCTCATGCCAGGATTAAATAAGTCTTTTTTGTTTGTTTGTTTTTGTTCCATGAAAAAGATTAAAACCCCAGAACTGGGTAGTTTAATGCAGGTGCGAGTGGTAGGAAGGAATCACAAATCTGGATTAATGTTGTGTGTGAGTCCAGAATACGGTTTCAAAACTTCAAAGTAGCTGAAGAGAAAGGGTAGACTCACAGGTAAATAATAATAGTAATAATAATAAAATGACAATGAATAACATAATGACTCTTAGTAAGTTTGTAAATGTAAAGTGTACCTTACAAATGCTGCAGCGCATGACAGCACGTTTCTACAACCTTAATGCGTATCAGCCAGGAGAGGATGCTGCAACTGAAAAGGTGGATGAAAAAGCGGATGATCAAAAATTGGCTTGGCATTTATTTAGTTTTAATTTAGTCATTATGGTTCTATTCCTTCTTCTGTTTTCATTCTTACTTATTAAAAAGCAGCTTTAAATGTAAGCTCTTAAACAAAGTACTTGTTCCCCCAGTGAGATCTCTACTGTGGACTAGACACATTCATATTGTACGTATCAATTTTATCCGCTCATAACCGAACTCTATCAAAGTGTGTGCACTTGCAGACTTGTGAGGCCAGAAGGGTTGTCATTTCATTGTTTAAGGAAAAAGAAAGGAAGAAATAAGAGACCTGCAGCCCTCTGCCGTGTGAAATTTTCCATTAAAAAAAAAAAGAACCACCTTATTACTATCTATCTCCCTGTCACCCGACTAAGCATCTGTATGCTCATAATAATATGCATATTTTTCTTAGCGAGAAGTGAGGAGTCACTGCAAAATTACTTCTTGCATTGCTGGCAGTCTGCTTGCCGGGATCTGAGATGTGGCTATGCCCTAATTACTGAAGCGTCATGCTCGGCTCAAGTATTTGCTGAATTCTTCTTTCCAGCCCCTTCTCTAACCTACCCAAGGATGTGTAATTCGAAGGAGGTTAAGAGCTGCCAGTCTCTGCGTAGTCTGTAGCAGGAAATGTTCAATATACAATAGGGAAACTCAGCTGAAGCGGTTTTAGAAATAGTCCAAGTTCTTCAGTGAAATGCAATGTATTACAAGTTGGCCTTGGCCTTAGTGACGGGAAAGCTGGCTTATGCTTATGCTTTTTCTTTATTCTTATGCTTTTCTGCCCTAAGCTGACACAGAAAGTTTGCGAATGAGAGCCCAGCCAGTCGCTGCAGCCATACCACTGCCGGAACTCTGCATTTGCAGCTGAACAGGACACAGCTCTTTGTTTTTCCGTGTGTCGGATTTTTGTCCTGCCTGGATAGCCGTGGTGTGCACGTATATAATAACGATTTTATGTTAGCCATTGACATTGGGTTTGTCAGTGAATGTCCCCATATTTGGGTCATTCTGTCCTCAGGGCTGCGGTCTGCGGTTCTGACATTTACTGCATGGAACAAGCAATTAGAAAGTCTGGAGGAATATCTGGATAGGGAAGAAATATGACATTGAAATCTGAAAGGACTAAAAAATGTCAACTTTCATCTATGATGAAAGAAAATCTGACAGAGACACCTTCAGAAATCTTGGAAGTTCTGAAGGCTGTGGCCAATGTCTACAAGAAGATGTGAGAAAGAAATTCAGGGACTAGGACAGTAAACTTGGAGAACTGAAATGGTTTAAGAGGAAAATAACAGCTGAAAATGTTTTAAAAAGGACAATAAAATTTAGCCAGTAAATCTCAAACCTTCCTGACCACTTGAATTCTCTCATTGGACGTCTTTTAGTGAAGCAGGTTTGAAGGTCAAATCTATAGTGATAATGTATCTGATGCAAGAGGCAAAGCCCTGTGATGTGTGCTTGTTTATTGGTGAGGAAAGCTTGTACGTATAAATCGAAACATCTTAATTTATTCAGAAGCTATTGGTCTACTCAAGTGACAGAGTTTTAACATCTTGCAAATGCAATATGGTAGATGAAAATATTGGGCATACATGCCAAACCGTAAAAAGTAGGAAACAGATTTTTCATTGCAGTTGTAATATCGATGTAGGATTAGGGGAACAGGAGTACAGTACGAATTTACCGAACACAGTTATAGATGGAAAGACTGTTTCATAGGCGCCTTCTTATGAAAAAGACACATTTATTTTCAGCATTGAGGAGGCTTTCTGCCCCCAGGGAATAAGGGAGATGCGTATTTCATTGTACTAGTAGTAAAAGTAAAGATTCCATCAATGTTAGAGCAAAACACAGGGCCATAGTGGAGGCACTTTTATTATTATTAATTTTTTTTGAAAGGTATTTTAATTAACTCAGGATTATGAAGAAGCATGACTGCCACCAGGTGGATGGGCCACCCAAACCTCCTCACAGGAAAGTCAGTACTTGCTGGTAGCAGAGGCAGGAGTAACTGGAAAGTACGAAGTGTACGGGCAAAAAAGCGGCAGTGCACTAAGTGACTTAGTTCAAGAGACACCCCCTCCTCTGCAGAGCTCGTAGCCTAAACAGCTAAATGCTCCTTCTCCCAGATGGAAGGTCTGTCTTGCTACTCCCACTTCACATGTAGGGAACGGAAGCAGAATGCTCTGATTTAGGAGATTGGATGGGTTTGGGACATGGTTAAACACGGAAATGAGTGAACTCTCGCCATTGCTCTGTTTCTTCCTTGGTACAATATGACACATGAAAAACACCATTTAAATCTCCCAGCCAGAGAAGTGAGATAAAGAACTAGTTTGGAAATGACTTGGTATAATTCTCTGGTGGCGTGAACAAGTTACAGAAATGGATGCTGATTTGGAAGACAGTTATGCAAATGATTAAAAAGTTGTCCTGGTGTGAGATAGAAAAGAACCAATTTTCTTTTCAGTAATTTTACTTTTCAGTTATGTCTCTTCTAGCTAACTGTACTCTCTGAAATTAATGGCATATTTTTCAGAGGCACATTTTGAATTGCTTTATTCTGGCATCAGGTGAGTTGTGAATTTGTGCAGCTCACAAAAGAAGACTAAGTCGTTATTTTAAAACTGAAGGCACTATATCCAACATGCTATCCCAGAGCTTTGGCCTTATGGTCATCTTTCTTGTGTTTCTTCTGTAAAAAATCAAGTATTTGAATATATTCTGTTATCTTAAAACCAAGAAACTACAAATTCTTCTGCTATAAATTACGTGATTTATTTATTTATTTCATATTACTTAGAATACCTGTTATTTGACGTGAAAACATGGCTGTGTTTTTATACAAGGTTTTCTACAGTGTTTAAGTGATGCAAATCGTGATACTTCAGTGACCGTATCATTCATAGCGAGGTCCAGAGTTATTTTCAATACGATATTCATTAGAATATTACAAAAACAGAGAAAAAAGGCTTTCAAAGTCAAGCTTTAATTTGAGCATCTACGTTAACGTTAGGGATTTAAATAAATGTCCGTAGTTGCCTGCAGGTAAGTTATTCTGACTGGCAATATGTGGAAGTTTGATGACTTTTTGTGAGAACTAGTTAAGTGAAAAGCAAACATCCAAAATCGCATGAGGTGCTTTTTTTGTAATAGGACAGTTTCTCTGTAATCCAAGACAGTACTCTCCATTTTTTTTCCCCAGCTCTTATTTTGCCAAAACAGAAAATCTAACCCACATTCTGTGTATGGAATATTAACCACTGTGTGAGAATGTGTCTCACATACATAAGAATGACGACCACCGTGGGCAGATGATAATCCTCTGCCACTTCTGAAATGTCACAAAGCAATGCATCAGGCCCAGCTTTGAGGAAATGTGTTTTGGCATACACTGAAACAAACAGGAGTAGGAGCTAAATATTAAATACCTTTAATTAACTGGTTTTCCTTCTCTTTTATGCATGAAATTTCTCCCCACTACTTTAACAGTTAGGTTTGAAGCTTCAGTATTTTTAGTTTATTGCTCACTGTACTGTCTATTCTCTTTAAATTTGGATAAGTTGTTTAATCCCTCGGGGGTCATGAAGATGAATTAATTAACACTGGTTAAGCAGGTTGAGATATCAGCATAAAAGGCACTGTAAAACTGAAGTTATACATATTACTGTAAAATTACATAGGCTGTAAGGTGAAACTTTTATTTGACAGTATATTGCCCCATGAACTTTTCATTTTAGCTGTCACTAAGGAGTTGTTTTCAGTAGGTCATTATACACCAACATGCGTGAGCTCTGAGGAAAGCATAAAAGCACATCTTTGCAATTCAAATGAAGAGTAACCTATTTATAATTTCATTATTATTTTATTACTATATGACTTCTGCTATTTGTAAATGTCAAATACAAAAAAGAGTGCTTCAATTTAACCTTCCCTGTCATAAAATAAAAGCTTTATTTCCACTGTCTTGAAGGAAGTACTTCATGTCTCATAGTAAAATATATTAGACTTGGCTCAATAGAGAATCATTTTGATGTGAATGGGGATGGGGATGGCATTTTTCTTTTAAAGCTTATTTCACACACACAGGACATACAAGCACACAATATTTCCAACCAAACTTAATCAAACATCCAATGGTGTTATTCTCCATCTTTCATTTTCTCCTGCTCTCTTTTGTAAGTAGGCAATTCATGCAACATAGACTGTATAAAGCTCAAGAGAAGGGGAACAAATTTCTGTATCTTGACCTATTATATACCTCCCATCATCACTATTTTTTTTTTTTTTTGATCATTAAAACCAATTGAAAAAAAAAAAAGAGGGAGTTCTTCCCAAAGAGCCATCACTGATGCCAGGAAGAATGTTATAATAATGGAGAGAATGCTTATGGTGACAATGTTGTGAATATACCTTTTTCTAAATTTGTGTGCATTTAACGCAAACAGGAAACAAATTTTAAGGGACATAGAATCTTCTTAACTTGCTTTTTTGAGGCAGTTCTTGAACCATGTTCTAGATTTAGAGGTCAGCAATTTCTCTTCTAGTAGGCAATGGAGGAGACCCTCTGGTGATCTCACATCTGACTTCATGGCAGTCTTAAGTATCTTGTTGACTCAGTCTAGGTACATGAAGGTTTACCTGAATACAGATGATTTCAGGAAAAATAATAAAATATTATTGATGTTCTGTTCATTAACATGGACTGATCCATTTTCGCAATATTCCGTTTTGTTCTGCCCTACTTATATGCAGAGACTGTCTTAAAGTGAAATAGTAGTTTAAAGCTGAAATGCATTA
The DNA here is from genome assembly GCA_013401065.1 of Cepphus grylle. Taxonomy (NCBI): domain Eukaryota; kingdom Metazoa; phylum Chordata; class Aves; order Charadriiformes; family Alcidae; genus Cepphus; species Cepphus grylle. The sequence goes on from VZUD01000048.1 coordinate 2,172,837, forward strand.
TTTACTTGTCTTTTTATAATTACCTTCACTTTTCCTAAAAATATTTTTTTTTTCTGCATTGTTGGAAATCATCGTATCTTTTTGAAAGGTGATCAAGAAAAATAATACATAGTTATCATAAAAGGAAATAATTACAGAAGATAATTACTAGGCAAAAGCCCAGTTTCGGATATTTTCTCTTTTTTCATGGAACAGATCTGGGAAACTTCATGGAAGTAACTGATCATGCTAACAGTCACTTTGTGAATATAATGTTTAACTATGTTCAAAATGTGGATGAAATGTTATTTCTTCTAGATAGTAAAAATAAGAAAATCTTTAACTAGAATGACTGAGCTATAGAAGAAAGTGGATGGAAACACCCTCTTTTGATGTATGATTCTATCCCTGAGAGAGCCATGACTAGAATTCTTACGCAGACTTTACCAGTGGGCGGCGAAGGCAGAAGCTGACATTACTGCAGTAAAATTGTAAGTTTAAGCACAGAATTTTGCTATCCATAGAGTTAGTAGGGATTTTCACCAAAATATTTTTTCTCACTTTTGTTTGCAATGTGCAGCAGAGAAAAATTAGAAAGAAATAATAAAAATTGGTCATATTTTAAGTAGTGCAAATGAGACATTTAAAGTAGGGCATGAGGAACAAAAATTGGTGTGATTATTAGTGTAATAATTGGTGTAATTATTAGGTGTCAACATTAGAGACTTGGGATAGTCTCTAGAGTGTTTTATATGTGTGAGATAAACATTGACCTTACCTGGCAGCCTGGAGAGGGATGCAACTGTTCTCTTAAAGTTCTCTTAAAAGTTCTCTTAAACAAACAAAAAAACCCCTCACTTAGTTTTTATGGAATCCAAGTGTATAAGAAGAATCACCTCTACTATTTTAACATGTTTACATTAGTCTTTCCTGAAATACAAAATCCTGTTGTTCTATTCCTTTCAAGAGCTAGCTAAAGTGGAGTGTCTTGAATGACCGAGGATGCCCTTCCTTCACTAGTCTTCAGGTTACTGGCTTGTGACTTCTGCACAGCAGGGGCAAACCCAGAGAGTTATCCTGCCACTTCTTTTGTTGTCTGCATAAATGAGAAATCGCTCTTGGCTGCTCTGATGAAGAATTGGTGGTTAGGAAAAATAGCATTCACAAGCCATAATGCAGTAGCTAACTCTCCCTGAGGTTTTACTGTGTTGAGGACACGGAGGGAGGATCCCACGTTGCTCCTTACAGCTGTGACTGCACTCAGTTAGAAAGGGCTGTATCCGTTCCTGCAGTCTACTTTTCCTAAATAGCATTTTCTTCATTTCGCACGTATGCTTAAACATTTCCATAGGAAGAACAGTCTCCTTAAGGGTGTATTTGGCCCTAGATACTTTAACCAAGAGTTCGGGTGAGGATATTTGGTAGTTTTGAAATGACTTCACACTATTTCATCTGGTTTTCTTATTTCTGACTGTACTTGACAAAAAGTATTCCCTGAAGAGCTTTCTAAACTAGAGAAAAATATTTTCCATCGGAGAGGGCTAAATGTATGAAGTGTTTTGAGGGATCATGTTTATTTTGATATTTTTTTCATGAAGCACTGCTGAAACATATTAGATGTCTGTTTTTCATTGTCAGTTTGACCATTCCATCGCATAACTGGAGGAAGAAAAACACCAGGGATGTGTTTTCAACTTGTCAAAATAAGGCGTATCAACAAGGTCATTTGTGTGTTCCCTGAAAAAAGTTTTGTAGAAAGTTTCAGCCGATTCTTCCCTTTGGGGGGGGGGGAGGGGGGGGGAAGAAAATTGACATAAGGAAATTTAGCATCAAATAGGAATACTAAATTGTTACCAGCATGTTAGCTGCATTTATCCCACCAGGTATTTCAGCATTTCATTGCAAGTTGAGTAGAATCCACTTCACTGAACTATCCTAAAGTTGCTACAAGTAGCTCCCTGCTGGTCAGGTAATCTGGGCAACTGATAACCTCAAGCTTTTCTATATAGACTCTTAAATGTATTGCAAGCCAAAATTTACAGTAGTGAGAACTTATCTGTGAAAGAGTAAAGTTGTTTCATATTTCCATGTAGGTGTCACTCACAAGACATATGTCAGGGAAATATTTCACGGTTGAGAATGAGATTTTAAGAAGGCTTAACTGGTCATAAACCATTATCTACTAGGGAAGTATTTATAAAACCTGATTAAATAGTTTTGGGGTTTTTTTACTTAGAATAATGCTGCTGTCAATCAGATGAAAAATGCAAAGGAAACTAGCATTTAGAGGAGAGTTGAATCTTGAAATAATAGATGTTAATTAGTTAATTCTTTTTTCCAGTATACAGTGCTCATCTCCCTATAATTTAAAATGGATTTTGTGTTTTCTACTTTTTATGTACTTCAGTATGTTACAGGGTTGGCGTGACAGTTGTGTGAAGCCAGGCACAGCGGGCTGTTTAGTATTCATCGGCATTGCCCAGGCTGCCACCTCAGCTCCTAACTGAAAATGAAAGCTAGAATTGTCCTGTATAATCAATTATGTTTTCAAGATTTATTTTTGGATGGGAGTTATACTGCACAGGGAGTTGGAGGTAGAGGAGGGTGTAATATAATATGAATTCAATCATCTTAAATAGGGAGCGAGCAAAGTTGTCAGTGTTTAATTCTTTTAAAGGCAGCAGTCTGCTGGAATAACAGCAACTGGTTTTTTGCTAGTACTAGAGCAATGACACCCTTTTGATTTTACATTTTTTGCATGCTACATTTCTGTAATTGATGCTTGCTTACAGCTGCAACAGGAGCAGTAAATAATCATCTGTCTAGAACTGGCTGTTTTTTGCACCGCCAGGATCCAGCAGGTTCTAAATAAAGACCAGCTCAGTCATTTCCAAAGGGCTGAACTGATAGCCCTGGAGGAAGGCTTTCTGCATCACTACAAGGCTGTTAATCGGTTACTTTCCTAACTAGTTCTGAATGCTAAATGTGAATTTCTACTAAGCTTTTAATATCCTGACATTTGTTTTCATCTGCCAACATGAACTAGTGATGCAAATTGTATATGAAGTGTATGAAGTTGCCACATTAAGAAGTTAATGTTTGAAAACATTATGGAGCGTATCTCAACATGGCTGGACCACTTTGGAATCACGGTACTGACAGAGAGGGTTAGAGGACCACAAGTGCAGAGACAGGTTCTTTTCCCTTGCAAGGCATGAGGTCCTCATGCTTCTGTACAGCTTGGGCCTGGGGAGATGAAGAAGCAAGCAAAAAAAGGGCTATTCAGAAATAAAGATTTCAGAGACATCGCATATGTGATCAGAGAACAGAAAAACTTCTGCTGCTCATTTGCGCAAGCGTTGTTTTTCCCATTGATCAAGCAGACAGCAATTTCTAATCTGAAACTTGCAAAATGGATGGAATTCTGCAAGGTACATCTGAGAGCCAGATCTCAAACTTCTCCCCTTGGCAATGTTATTCATAGATTTCAGTTGAGGAAGACTGCATCTGAAGGTGCTTAAGCTAGCATTCTTAGTCACATCAAAAATACTTTCCTCTAAAATTTTAGTTTTTATTGACTCTCTGGGCCTAATTCTGATTTTATTTGAACCTATACCAATCATAACTAACTAATGAAAGTCAGGTATTTCAAAATTCTCACTGTGTTTATGGAGATAGGACTGAGTAGAAGCAGCACCATCCAGATCAATGAAAATATTAATTTAACTATGGTCTGTTTGTTCCAGCCCTTTGACATCAAACAGAACATTTGAAGGAGATTTAGTCTGAAACAGAAGGAATTGATGCAAGAGCCCGGAATTCTGGAACACTTAATTTCTTTGTGTTTTGACGGCAGAAGCACATGACTTTGTTTCAGTATAACATGATCTCAGTGTAATGACCTTCACCTTGGTAGTTATAAAAGGCCTTGGTATAAACAAGAGTTACATCACGTGTTCAAATCCACTTTATTTTAAGCATCATTATCCATTTTGATAACTATAAATATATAGGTGTAGAGGAGGAAAAGTTTGTCGTTATGTCATTTGTTTTGTGATAAACCACTTTCAGTGCATATCCATGATATTAGGGAAGTGACTTCCTAGATGAAGGGAACCATGTGAAAGAACCCATGTTTAGTTATATTTCTCTGCTGAAATGGAAGATAAACTTTTGATACAAAACTCATCTAAATCAATTTGGACCTTTCCTTAAACTTGTGTTGGCGCTGCATCAGGTACTGGAAGCAGATGTAGAGCATAGAGTTGGAAGCTAGTGGAAATAAATGATCGTTAGTCAAACCACTTACAATACTGTGAATTATGTCGACACCAATAATTGCTTTTCCAAAATTTAGTATGCTTCTACTTTATTATGTCACTATAAGTCTTGAGTGAGAAGAATGCTTTTTTTTTTTTTTGTTGGAGAATATCCCATTCTGTATTCCGAACATCTTTATTTCTCACCACAAACAGTGAATTTAACTTTCGTGATTCAAATCAGATATATTTGCTAGTCATTGATGGATCATATTTTAGAATTTTTAATAGAAAACTATTTTCATGACAAATTTCATGAAAAAGCACAACAAATAATATTTCTAATATTTATTTATTTTTTTTTAAGAAAGAAATCCTTAGATAGTATCATCTGTGCCACTTGCTATCAGGTACCCTCAGCAGCAATTATTTCTTATCAAATCAGGCAGGTATGGGAAGCAAACTGATTAAGTTTGGCATGTTGCCCACAAAAAAAGCATTGCTGCCTGAATCCCTCTATTGCATTTATTCTTTTCAATGCATATATAATTTCGTGAAAGAGCTTTGCCTCAAGGGCTTTGACACTGCATTTTGGATGCAAAATACAAAGCAAACAACAAAAAAAGCAGCTGATATGCTGTTAGAACTTTCCATTGATGACTGAATCTGATTCTAGTTAGCTTCTAGGGTGGTGCTCAAGATTTTTTAAACCCAGCTTTTGCTTTTATAAGGGCATTGACATCTAGAGCCCATAAGGAACTCCAGAATTAAAATTTATCAAGTTTTTCTCTATCAGAACATCTTTGTGCAAACTTGTACTCATCTTGCATGTGAATACTCCCGTTGATTTCAGTGGGTTGGCTTGCTTGAGTAGGTTCAGCACAGTGACCTTGTATGTAAAAGTCTTAGGAAACAAAGTGAAGACAAAATGAGTGTGCATCGGTAACACAACATGATTCTAACTTACTGAAACACTTAAGCATTTGCTTAATTGTCACCTTCAATAAACACAAATAAATTTTAGAAACGAGAAATGTGACATTAGTGGATATTTAATAAAACAGCTCAAAGGACCAAAGTAGGAGATAACGTAACTTTTTGTCCTGTAACATGATTAAAGCTGGATGTAGCTGTGTTATTAGTTTATTTTTGAAACGTAATTTCCATAGCTAATTGGCTTCAGGCAGCTTTGATATGTTAATAACAGCTCTGAAGAAGACCCTGTAGAAATCAAGTAGTGGAACTGCACATGCTTAGACAGAGCCCTGGTATGGTCTTTGTTGGAGAAAAAGCACGCAAAGTGATTTCACTCTTGAGTCGATAGGAATGATATAATAAGAAATAACTTACGAGCAAGGCAGTATAGTACTGTATATTCAATGCGTAATATCTGTGTCTGAACAGTTTATGAGAACGCATACCCCTTTTTTGGGCTCTTTGTGTGAATGATTTACAATGTTAGTATAGAACTGGAAGTAAAACATGCTGCTGACTTTCTTCCAAGCTCTAGATATTATCACAGTATCAGCAGCGTATATTCAGCAATAGTTTTGTTCCCAATCACATTTAACAGAATTACTCTGTCAGCCTCAGTTCACTGAAGAAGTTACTCCTCACATCTTATTTTGAAAATTGTTTAAGCTCATAATGACTTCTGTAAAATTATGTATTACATGACTTTTCTCTGTCTCTCTCAGAGGAAAGGAAAAGGTACATTGTTAGAGATACTGTTACGTACCTGCTCAGGAAAGAAGTAATCCACAATCATTTTACTTTATGTGACAGCTTCTCTGTATAGTGGAAAATGTTTTACTTTCAGTGAGGCAAGAGGAGGATACAGATACTCGCTGCAGGAATGTAGAGTTATTCCTACAAAAAAAAATAATATGAAAAGCCCTTCAATCCAGTATTGTATGAACTGTACTTCAGTGCTGCTGGTCTGGAAATATTTTTACTGGAGAGAAGAACAACTGGTAGCTGGAGAGAGGAAATAGCAATACCACAATTTTCAAAAGGTGTGTTTTTGCAACAGCTATAGTCTGCTAAACATTAATTTTTTAAAGGTCAGCTTGCTCTGTCAGAGATCAATTCTGAAGTCCACAATAAGGTCCCTTCAGAGCCTTCTCTTCTCCAAGCTAAACAACCCCAACTCTGCCAGCCTGTCTTCATAGGGCTTCATTAGCCCTCTGATCATCTTTGCGGCCCTCCTCTGGAGTTGCTCCAACAGGTCCATGTACTTCTTCTGTTGGGAGCCCTATGGCTGGATGCAGTACTCCAGATGGGGTCTCAGCAGAGCAGAGTAGAGGGGCAGAATCACCTCCCTCAACCTGCTGGCCACGGTTCTTTTGATGCAGTCCAGGAGGCAGTTGGCTTTCTAGGATGTGAGTGCCCATTGCTGGCTCATGTTGAGCTTCTCATTCACCAACACCCCCAAGTCGTTCTCCTCAGGGCTGCTCTCAATCCATTCTCCGCCCAGCCTGTATTTGTGTCTGGGATTGCTGCAATCCATGTGCAGGACCTTGTACTTGGCCTTGTTGAACTTCATGAGGTTTGCATGGGCCCACCTCCCAAGCCTGGCCCTCTGGATGGCATCCCGTCCCTCCAGGGTGTCATGACTGCTCCACACAGTTTGGTGTTGTCATCAAACTTGCTGAGAGTGCACTCAATCCCACTGTCCATGTTGTCAAGATGATATAACAGCACTGGTTTACCTGATGTTAAACGGCTCCAATTTAACAGATGTTAAACTGTTAATTGTCCTTTATGAGAAGTGGGAATGTAGTGGCAGTGAATGTAGGGCAGTTTGTGCTGTCATGGTGATTTGTTTCTGGGTTTCTGTTTTTATTTTCATGTTTTCTGTAATTGAGCAAGATAAAGATTGTCCTTTCAAAGATGCCAAGAATAAATGAGTACAAAACAGAATGCATGGCCATATGAATTATTAAAGTCATTTCAGATCTGTGCCATTGAAGTCAGAAGGATTTTACAATAAATGGCTAAGCCTGTACATCAATATTTAATGGGTAGGTGGTACTTCTAGAAATTAGTCTAAAATTTCCTGACTGACCTGCAAGGAATTTGGGGACATGAAGTATGTCAGGCTCTGTATCAGGCTCTGGATATGGCTCTGAGTTTGTAATAAGGCACCTAAACCTAAACTAAGTACTGTGCTTTTCAAAGGTGTTTTGAATTTAAAACTATGCAGTTGTTCATAATAAAATTCGTACTATAAATTTGGCAGTTTCACTTTTTCAGTCTAAGATTATTAATAAGGTAAGGTTCGGTTTGGTTCATTATTTCCAAAACGTATATCCATAAAAGTAAAATTTAAAAGAAGCGTGTTTCAGTAAAGTTAATTATGTCCAAACATACTATTTCAACACTAGACTATAGAAATAATATTTTAGAATATATTAATTGTCTGAGTACCTGTATTACAGTGAAAGAATAATGTAAGATCTGTTGCACTGCAGCTTTTAGGATCTGTCTGCTTGTTTCCCTCGGATGAGGCTGCAGCCATTTTTTCAGTTATAAATTCTGAAGCTGACCCCAAGCCCGAGCTGAACACCAGCATCTTACAAACACAGGCCCTGCCCTTACTCTAATTTTTGAATATAGCTCGTTGCTTTTGATGCTTTTATTCCTGCTCCACACTAATGAGGGAATCAAGCTATATGCATCTGCGTGTGTAAAACAGCTTAAGCGATAAGGTGTAAACGGCAGGTGTGTTGTCCTCATGGGTCTTTTAAGGAAGCCTCACAATGGCTTGTGTAGAATTTACCTAGTCAGGTAATGTGGCTCCTTACTGCCTAAGGACGTGGTAAATGATGCAAGTTAGTGAGATAAAGTGTGTGCTGGGCTTAGGACCTCAGCTGGATTGTTGTTGTGAAGCAGAAAGTGCTAGTTATCCTGAAAGATGAAAGGAAGCGTACATGGGGGTTCCGGCAGTGTGGAACCCATTTGAATCTGCATTTTGTACAGAAACCTTGAACAGCAATTGATCCAGTCTTTCTGGCCTTGAAACTTTGATGTATCCTTAGGGGGAGAACAAAGTGTTTGCTTTCAATTATACAGCATTGCTAGATAGCTGTACGCAGGTTGGGTAATTAGTTATTTAATCTATCCTTTAACATTCGGCAATAAACAGGCGTTTTTCTTTCAATAGAGATCCGGTTCGCAGAAGACAAGGAGATCAAAGGATGACGTCTTTAAGGTAGGTAACGTCCATAAGTTCTCAGAACAAATTGCTCATTGCATTCATTTTCTTTCTGACTGTTATTAGTATTTATTGTCAATTGTTCTGATTGCCAGGCCCTTGAATGCTTTATAACAGGTGTGTTGTTATGATATAATCTTTATAGTGGTTTCAAACATTGAAATGCATAATTTCTGAGACACGGCTTGGAACAAGTGCTTGTTTCCGTTCTGTGTGGGCTGCTGTGGCAGTATAAATTATAGAAAATAGGAAGTACATAGTGAATCTGCAAATGCAGGAGATGCTGTTGAACTGCAGTGGATTCACTGCTGCTATTGTACATGTGGGACAATGGGTGAGCAAGACTGGGGACCGCGCTGTTGACAACAGCTTATCTATTAAACTGAAAACATCCAAAAGGGCTCCAAATGTTACTTCTGGCTCAGCACTACGATGATCGCTATAGAGCAACCTGGCTTCTTTTCTTGACAGCATCAGGATAATTTGTCTTGAGAGTTAGAATGAGAATTGCTATTTCAAACAGGGCTGCTTGTGTCAAAGTCATAACCATGCAGATTAATCTGTCTTGAAACATGCAAAACAATCTGTTCTGTAATCTCAAAAAAATCACCCATTTCTAGAGTAAGCGCTTTTTAAGAAAATCCCCAAAATACATATGAAGCAGTTAACGTTATGTAAACTTCAAATAATAGACAATTGGTTTTACATAAGCTTCAAATCGGGTAATTTCTACATTTACGTATGTTGTCCCTAAATGTCAACTTTGGTGTTGTTTGGCAAAATTATAAACACTGTTCCTGATTTGGAACAGTCAAATAACTCTTGGTTTTGGAGGAGGACCTGAGAAGATAGAAAGGAGATGAATTTGCAGGAACTGGGGAGGAAGAGAAGCTCAGAGTACTTTTGACTCCTCTCTGACGTAAACAGAGAAGGAACAATAGGAGCTAGTGGGGAACGCGTGTGCCTCAAGGCTGCCTGTGAGCTGGCGTGTTATTGCTTAGGAAACTCGCTTTTTTGTATGCAGTCCTGTTTTTAAGGTAAACAACCAAGCAATAAATTTTCTTCTTTCTGTTATTGGTGAGCTGTCAGCTACAACAGAATGATGTTTTCCATAAAAACTTGATTATTTTATGTTAGTTTTTCTTGTGTGTAGGATGCTGTGCCAGGGAAATCTTTCTCCTTTGGATAGCTCAGGTCCCCAGAATTGGTCTGCCCTTGTACCTTTTGCTACCTTGTTCTGTGCTAGCTTTAAGTATGCTTTTTTTTTTTCTTGAGGCTGTATTCTCCTTAGACATGTAATGCTATTGTGTGACCCAGATCCAGACATGTGAGGTTTTTCCTTATTTGTATCACTCTGTGCTGCAGCTACTTTCTGCACTTACTGGTCTGGGGAAATATCAGGAGCAGTGCCTTATAGAATCATAGAATAATTTAGGTTGGAAAAGAATTTTAAGATCGTTGAGTCCAACCATTAACCTAGCACTGCCAAATCTACCACTAAACCATGTTCCTAAGCACCACATCTATACGTCTTTTAAATACCTCCAGGGACAGTGACTTAACCACTTCCCTGGGCAGCCTGTTCCAATGCTTGACGACCCTTTTGGTGAAGAAAGTTTTCCTAATATCCAATCTAAACCTCCCCTGGTGCAACTTGGGGCTGTTTCCTCTTGTCCCATCACCTGTTAACTGGGAGAAGAGGCTGACCTCTACCTGCTTACACCCTCCTTTCAGGTAGTTGCAGAGAGCAATAAGGTCTCCCCTCAGCCTCCCTTTCTCCAGGCTAAACAACCCCAGCTCCCTCAGCCGCTCCTCATAAGACTTGTGCTCTAGACCCCTCACCAGCTTCATTGCTCTTCTTTGGACCCGCTCCAGCACCTCAGTGTCTTTCTTGTAGTGAGGGGCCCAAAACTGAACACAGCATTTGAGGTGTGGCCTCACCAGTGCCGAGTACAAAGGGACATTCAGTTCCCTAGTCCTGTTGGTCATACACTTTCTGATACAAGCCTTCTTGGACACCGGGGCACACTGCTGGCTCAGTGTTGTGCTGTCTTAACTGGCTAGTGGAACAGTTATTTTGATGGTATACCAGAGCAGAGAGTAATCTTTTACCCTCCGACAGTGGTACATACCAAATTCTGAAAAAGTCGTAAGCTCCTTGTGAAACCTGGATGGAAAATATACCCATCTGAAAAGTTTCCTCCCAAACTTGGGAAATATTGGCTGCCAGAAGATATGAGAGTAGATGAATCACTGCTGTTATATATGGTATTGTAATAACTATTTTTGCAACCTCAGTCAACTAACAGCACAACTAGAACAACATCCCTGAAATAGTAGTCTTTATTTACGTAAGCTCTCATCCTCATGTAGGAAAGGTCATTCTACTTTTATTCTTTTTGAAGATGTCATAGACTTTCTCATTATTCATGTAAATGTCTGTCTTCTGATGAACCTCTGAGCCATTTTTATTTGCAGAAATCAATTATATAATGAGCACAATACCAATAACTCAGATGCATGTTTTGCCATCTTTTATTTGTCACATCCTTGCTTTTTCAGTGAGGAGAATGTACAGTGCAATTTCCTTCTGTCATTTGTAATTACACATAAGATTTTCCCAGAGTCTTAAATTTTCTACTGTCAGCTTATAACGTTCTTCCAAATTCCAAAGAATCTTGGTTAACATGAACTCAGAATTGGGCAATTCACTGCTAAATCCCTGTCAAGGTCCTTGTGGCAAGCTGATTGTTGGGACACTGTGTCACATTAAGAAAGGACTCCCTTCTTTTTCCTCCTTAATATCCAGCAATAGTTATTGGAGCAGTATTTAAAATTGAAGAAATATTTCTGGAGCTCTTATTTTATTTTGACCCTAACCTTCATTTGTAGTTACATTAAATCTTCCTAGCTGAAGTAGTGTGTGTGTGTCTGTGTGTGTATATATATATATGTATAAGTAATTTCATTAAAAAAAAAATAAAGTTGTTCCTGTGGGAGAGCAATGCAACAGTTGACACAGCATGGGCTTTGAGAAGTGGCACTTAGATAAGTGCTGGTGTAGGTAATTTTTTTCATGCCTCAGCTTGTATTCAATTGTAAATGTCAACAGAATAGATGCTTTCGACAATTTAATAAGTGCAATAAATTCTAATATTTACAATGGCATTGCTTGATAGATAAACACCTAAGCATTTTCAGTACTTGCACTTCATCCTAAAAAATTTTGCTGAGTGAGAGAATGTGGTAAATGACTTGGCTCTTGGTCTGCTTTTTTTTCTAATGACCTGGACAGTAAATGGCTGTAAGATTCTGTGGTGCTTTACCATGTTTTTTGGCATTCTGGATCCACATTTGGTTAAATGTTTGCATTAGGAATGTACTTTCCTCTTTATAAAGATTTGCCAAAGATTATGTTTAAGTAAAATGAGCTTTTGATAACAATTGAGATTCAAACTGTTCTCCAGGGATCACAAACTGATGTGAGAAACTGCTTGGTATCATTATTAAAGGCATAATTCACAGCATCTGCTGGATGCTGCAATTGATGTTAGAGAAACAGAAACCAGCCTGATGGGCAGGCTGTGCAGGATTGTGGAAATCCAGAGGTGCCTCACGTGAATGTCTGCTGGGTGGGTGCGAAGAAACCAGATGGGGTATTGACTTGGCACCAGTTAGCTGGGAAAGTGATTCAGGGCCAGCCTCAGTGGACTTCAGGTTAAGCCAACTGGGGGCAGGTGCTGAATGCTCGCTGTGGTGTGGTGCTGTGTCTGAGCTGATAAGCCCTGTCAGCATGGCTGTGGGTAAGGTTTTATAACTATGAACTCTGCCCATGCGGTGAACCCTGGGGTAGTCACCGAACTGTTGACACTTCACAGTGTAGACCTTCCAAGTTACCTTTGCACTGCTCAGTGGGGAGCTGAGGTTGATACACGCTCTGCTCTGCTCATGGGTGAGTTCAGAGTTAAATTTGAGGAATGCATTCCTGCTGCCGTTCTAGCAAGCAACGAATGCAAAAATATTTCCTTTCAATGATGAACTTAACAAGAGAGGAAATGAGCAGTGGATGTAAAGCACGTTAGTAGCTTCCATCAAAGATGTCCTCTCACACTCTTGACACCTTTAATATATTGACAGGTATTAAAGAATACACCTTCAAAAGAAATGAGTGCCTGGCTTAATTTCTCTCATGCCATTTTTTATCTACCCATCAGAAAGGGCATGCATTTTAGGGACAGACTCAGAAATTCCAATACTTCGATGATGGCAAATTCCCAGCTTTTGATAAAGCTGTCAGTTGTCTACTTCAGGTATCTAGAAATACTTTCAAGGGGCAAGACATGAAAGATAATTTTATGCTTGCTTTTTGCCAAAGGCTCAGTATTCCTAAACCAACTGCAGAGTGAACATACCCTGCAGAAAAGTAGTGAATGCAGGCAGTAATTAACCTGCTTATTTAAAATGGTGTCCTGAAGGTGAGAAAGAAGTTTGGACTCCACTAAACAGGAAGGTGTGTGCAATACCAGATCCCAAAGCAAACAGCTTCCAAATGAAAGCGGTACAGTTCTTTACTGAAATATTTCCCTTGTATCTTAAAATGATAATATTTTTTCTTTTTATTTGCAAGTTTATGTATAATTCTCTACTAGTCACTCCCTGTACAATGCTCTGTAGCAAGCTATTGTTTTAGTAGCCACTAGCAGTAGCTTCTTCGTAGGTAATCAGAAATGTTTAAATAATAGGATGCTATACAACAGTTATACCTTTGTAGTGCTTTCATAAACTGGCTGTCTGCTAATTGAGGAGTATTACTAACACACTAGCATGAACTGTATCTAACTTTGCAATCCAAACCCATGGAAAGCCATTATGGATTACCCCCATGGTTTTATCTCATCTGCTGTTCTCTCTTAAACTGTAGAATTACACCAAACACTTCTCTGGAAGATGCAGGAAAATGTTTGGCGAAGTTAACATATAATGAGCTGTATTTCAGTGGTAGAGAAACACTGAAAATCCATAAAGTAGATAAAAAATAATGTTTGTGTGACACAATTGCATCATGTGTTGGATACATTCACACTACACTCAAACTGTTGTGTCCTGCATGGAATAATGCTATATTCTGTAGGACTGTAAACATTATCACCTGCTTTTGTACATTTGCAATTAGCCAGGATAAAGCATTTTGCTGCCCTTGGGTAATGAGATAGCTCCAGCACATCCACCTGGCATTGCACTGCATTTTAGAAACACCCCGTTGTTTTCAGCATATGCACTGCAACGTGACCCTGGAATTAATCGTATTAAAAGAAAGAAACAATAAGAAGAATTATGAGAGTGCACATTAGAGGTGGAATAATAATGTCACAGAATATCAATTAAATTAAAAACAAATGTAATCCAGAAGTTATTTCCTTGTTGTTGTCGTCAGTCCTCTCCTAACTCACACCATGATGATGGAATGGAAGGGGGAAAAGTCCAGAGATTTCTAAGTCTCGAACTGTGGCTGCACTGCCCCAGGTATTCCTTCTGTCTTTTCTAAGAAGATTTGGCCTATAAGGAAATGGAGTTTATTTCCTGCTTTTACAAGTTTGGGTGCGCCTGGGAAGTAGTGTCTGTTTAAATAATCTTTTCTGATTTGGGGTGAAAGGTTGGCAGCTGTGCCAGCTAAGTCACAATACATACAGATTATGATAACAGGCTTTGTTCATTTTATTGATCTCAGCTACCTGACATAAATACTGGAATTATTTAAGAAAATACTTGTCTTATCAGTGTTTTGCTCAATGGCCCTTTTATCCTTCATTGTGTTTCCCAGATCATAACTTAGAAACTGAATGAAGGGGATTATGAAAAAGGTGGCAAACTTGGTCAGAAAATGCTTCCTTTGCTGCAGCAAGAGTGCCTAGAGTACTGTTCTTTGCAAAGATTTATTACAAAGTATAGAAGGGGAGAATAGTGTAAGTCAAACAAGCAGGAGCTGGTGTTAGAAAGCTGCAGCGCAGCACTTTGACAGGCAAGTACAGTTACCGGGCAAAGGGAAAAAAAGTCAAGACAGAATCAGCAAGAGGTAAAGAACTGATGTAAATCCGAAAGTGTTTGCAGTGCATAGCACTCCCTGGGAGTCACTGGGTTTAGGCAGAAGGAAATTTGCATTTGACAAACAAGCTGATGTCATCCTAAAATGAATTATTAATATTATTTGTCTTTCATTTCAGGGCTATATGGAAATAAGAGAATATTTAAAAGCACCTAGCCGCTGAGAAATTTCAGCAGCTCTGTATGATTATACAGTTTGATTTTTTTCAATTTTCTTTTTCCTTTAAGAGAATTTAAGGTTACATGTAACTAATTAGCATCTATAAATTGACATAGTATAGCAAAATTCAAGCATGAGGGGCAGCTAGGAACTGTGAATTATTAATCTTATTGTTATGGAGGAAATACTGCACATTCTTAGCATTGCCATATTTATTTATTGCGAAGGTATCAGACTCACATCTAATCCTGAGGACATTGGAGAAAGGTCTGCACACCGCTTCCAAGCACAGGTGAATGCCTGAGGCGCTTCACCATAGGAGCACAAAGCTTCCCACGCTCTGTTTCTGTTGCAGTGAATCCTTAATTCTTATCTGCAGAGTGAAATAACCGCAACAGGCAAAAATGGCAGTGCCTAGTCAGCCCAGAATATAAATAAGCATAATTTTTGCATTGCTTTTCTGCAAACTGTATTGGGTTATAATGAGCCATGAAATACAAATCTGAGTTTGCATTTTCCAAAGTTCTTAGTTATTCACTTCGGAGAGCGCAGTAATGATCACAAAAGCTTTTGTTCGTTTTGGGAATCTTCTGCAAAGCAAAAAAGATATTCTGGTGGCCTTTAGCGTGACAAGGTGGGGTGTAAGCAGAGAGGGGAATTCTGCCCCCCTGTTGTTGCAACATTCCTACTTAAGCATTAATTTAAAGGTCTTCTGATTACTGGCATCTGTTGCCAGAAGCAAAAGGAATAAGAAGCGCACAGCTGGATTAATACCCTTTATAGGAAGTTTCAAGATAGCAGTGAAATTTCTCTATTAATATAGAAGCAAGCAGAATCATAAGCATTCCAGCAAGCATGAGATAATAGCAACAAAAATGTAATTTTGCACCATTGTTCATGCCTACAGTGCCCCTGCCTGTGGCAGCGAACAAATCCTTTGCTTATTTCTCTTCCTGGGAAATTCACTGCCCTACAGTTTGCAAACCTGCTTCAGGGATGCACCACCTCTGCATAGACACACAGACCAAAATAGCTTGAGAATTGTATAAAGAATTGCAGAATTTATTTGTTAGTATTACTGCTCCTTTTAAAGCAGGCTTAAATGTTGGAAGGAACTATTTCTGTCAACACAATTACCATGGTGAACTGGGCATGTGACAGCCTTTACAGAAATGGACACACTGAGTTTATAAAAGAAAATCATATGGCATATCTAGTTTGAAATATCCTAAGAGCCTATTTCTTGCCGAAAAAAGATTCAAATAAATAACCAACCACAAAAGAGTGCTGAGTAGCTGTATAGGTTTCTGGGAAGACTATTAGCTTGTCAAATGCATTCTCTTCCTTTTCCCATGTCCTCTTAATCTTGGTGCCTTTTCTTCTGTATTCTTTTTAATTCCCTTCAAGTTCAGTGAATTTTGTTTGTGTAAAGATCATAAGATATGAGATTTTTCTATGCTACGTTTTGTTTGGTGTGAAAGGTGTACTTCATAAACCTTTACAGAGAGAAAAAAAAATCCCACTAGCATGCATCTCAACAGCTGAAACAAAAGCCATTCCTTTGTTGTCCCTTTTTCCACATGGATTTTCTTTTTAAAAATGTTTAGTGAGAAAATGTTGCTTTCCAAACCTTAAAATAATAGAGCATTTTTCTGCATCTTGTCTTTCTCAGAAAAACAGAGCATAGCTTTGCCCTAGCTTCTCTGGTTATACTGTCTTGGAGTAAGGAACCCTGGTTTCTTGTCCCTAACCAGAAATATAATCACATAACTAATTATACCTTCAGCACTGCATGGATGAAAACTGTTAAATATTCTTTGAGCAGGAACATGGCTCTTGTTATTTGTCACTAGACCAAGTGAAAATATTTGCTGAACTGTAAGAGGAAATCCTATTGCAGTCTAATGAAACAATTTTGCAAGTTTGGACTGTATTACAGCTTTTTGCTCTCTATTTCAGAGAGCTTCCTCTGCCCTCACGTGAATAAGAGTACAAAAGACTTCTCTTTCCCACTGGTTTCAGTTTTTCAGCATGATCCATCTTGCAGTTTATCCTTCTGTTGTCTACAGAAAGCAATTAGGTCGCTATACTTCTTGGAGCTTTACCAGTTACAGAAGCATTTATAGGTTAGCTGATTAATCATTAGCACTTCTTATTATCTTTACCATCTTCTACACTGGACTGAAATTAACTGTAACAGAAAGAATTCCATTCTTTAGTTCTAAAGGCTGAACTGGCACAGGCCACGGAGATGGGGCTCGGGCATGGTGGGTCTCTGCTCCCCTCTCCAGGGGGGCTTTCTTCAGTTCTATTCTGCTCTTTACTAACTGGCTTTGATAACATCTACTCTACACCCTCAATTAAACAACAGAAGTTAAAGTACTTTGTAGAGAAATAAACCTCTAATGGAAATTCCTCATTGTAACTCAGTTTGAACTCTAAACTCAAAGCAAGCTGAGAGTGAATTATACATGTGGTGTGATGATCAAGGGAGCGGGGGTTTAATAACATACATAGCACACTTAACAACTCTTTTTGGGAACTTGTATAGGAAATAAACTTTTCTGTATTTACCACCTCTCCACTCCTCCAATAAAATGCAAAGTGGATGCAATGAAAAGCATCCATTTACCTCCTCATTTCTATGTAGCTTTTTATTAATGGGTAGGTGCCGAAGCAGGGCTCTGCCATAAGGCGGTGTTTTTCTGGCACTGAGCTCTTCTTCACGCAGAGATTTTCACATGCAGGTGAAAAGAGTCTTTGGTTCCATTCAACCTGTGGTATCTGAGAGTGGGCCAAGCTTTTAAGCTAGCTGCATAAGTAGTGTTTCCCAGCATCTTAAAACTTACGAGAATGTTAAGCACTGAGTCTCTTCTGTTTTACTTTCATACAGCTATACTGTTCATGCATCTCTTTCATTTAATATCTATTTTCTGCTATTCTGATTTGTTTGATGTATTCAGCAGTATTTTCAGTAATGTTGTTAAGTTGGTTCCTTGCTCATGTTTTGAGATCAGCACTGAAAAATGGGACTTCTAGTTTATTTCTGAAACTGCTCCTAATAAATGCATAAAAGTTTTACAAGAGAAGGACTCCTGTGACTTCAGAATGCTGACACAGCTATTTATCTATATATCAGACACTGCAAAAATGATAAGGATTTCTTTATTTTGTCTGACAATTCAGCTAAGCATTGATTTGGAAGGTCCATTTGTCTCCAGCTCAAACATAATTCAATATCTGTCAGAGGACACCTGCTGCCCCCTACCATGCCAAAATACCTAGCTCTGTCTGCTCGCATGGCCTGATCATAAATGTGTTCCCATATCAGTCTAACAAGTGCTACTCACAACTTATTGTAAGAAGCATATTCCTTGAGGTAAAAAAAAAAAAAGCAACATCCAACCTAGTTTCTGTTGTACCAGTATATTCAATACCCAAGTATATTCAAACTTAACTTGAGATGAATGGGACTCTTTTCCTTGAGTACTTGTAGCCTATTTATCAGAAAGAAAGAGTGAAAAGGTAAGACTGGAGGCCTCTTAATAGTTTCTGAAAATCAGTGACTAAAGGAAGTATAATGAGAATATTGGTTTTCTTCCCTTTCTTTTTTTTTTTTAATGAGACTGAACAACATTCTTATAGTGACATTGATGAAGTCACCAGTCAGGGAGAATTTAAAATATATTCTGAATGAGAAGCCTGTTGAGCATTTTGTCTACAGCAGTTTTAAGGAACAAAATGTTTTACCTAATATTGGCAGATTCCTAAGTTCTTTTTGTTCTGTCAAAGAAAAAAGGGTCATATCCCATTACAATTGGCTTTTAATGTATTATGCAAAAAAGAAGTCACAGAATTAAAGAGATTAAGAGAGTACTATTCAGAGGAAAAAATAGGATCAGCTGAATAGGATAGAACTAAAATGTTGAAATCCTAATACACACATAGAGAGGATATAGTTTCATGTTTTAGAGTTTGCCTGAG
Organism: Cepphus grylle; assembly: GCA_013401065.1. NCBI lineage: Eukaryota > Metazoa > Chordata > Aves > Charadriiformes > Alcidae > Cepphus > Cepphus grylle. The sequence continues at coordinate 2,191,537 of VZUD01000048.1, forward strand.
TTCTCAACTAAAGCACTATTAACATCAATTTAAGTTATTCTTATTGACACTGGCTGTGGCAGAACAGTTTAGGCCTTTCTCTGTAAATATTTGATTTTTCTACTGGCTGTAGACTTCATCTCATTGGCAAAGCTGCCATTTATCTCAGAAAAGCATGACTTGCATTCTGTTTGCGTTTCCCTGAAGATGTATGTTGGATGTCCAAAATCAGCATTGGAGAAGTAGGTCTAATTTCCAGTAGCTGGTCTTTTTGACTGTCTCCTTCTTCCCTGCCATGGGAAAATCTACCCATTGTTTCAATAACATACTTATCCTTTCCAACTTCAGCCTTATGAGAGATAAAACTTCATAATTTTCCTCCACCTTAAGATACAAGTCTATACCTTCCATTAGAGCTCAGTTTCTCTAGAATAGAATTCTTTTATTTAATTCTTTTTGTCCTCTTTTTACAAACACAGCAGAATGGTTTCTTCAGAAATCCCAAGTAATGAGCTGTGCAGAAGAAAAAGGATCCCAGAACTCTTTGCAAATGTCTTTTAGAAAGTGCTGCATAGTATCCATTTCGTTGACTCCATGTCTGCTGCCTCCTTTCCTGCAGCACCGGAAGAGGTTAAAAGATTTCACTTAGTGGTCAGAGCTTGATCACATCATAGTGACACAGGAATCCTTTGGGTATATAACTCCTTTATCTGGATTTTTGTTACCTTTCCATATTTTGGTGGGTGGAGTAATTAATCATAAAGCAGTGGTTTATGTGTCATGAAATACAGCTGCTGACGACAGAAGAGAAGGATCCATCTTTCAAAAGACTCTTTTCTTAAAAATTCTTGGAAACCTAAACAATGTATTTTCAGTGTGATACTGTTTACATTCTGGTTTGCTGAGGTATTGCCAATACAATGCGGAATGTAAAATCTCACTAAAATTGTTAGATAAGAAACTTAAGTAGGTTTATTCCTGAGCTCTCTAAATTAGCTATTTAAAGCTGATGTGCATACTTCCAAACTGAACAAAATTTGCTGCATGGTACTTGTCTTTTGTGTTAGTGGAAAGAGGTGACAAACTTCTCCATTTGAGTATTATTTGTGTTAATGTGACATTTTCATGTGAAGGAATTTTCAGAACATGGGATGTGCATACTCCAAGCTTAATTCAGAAACACAGCGAAAGAGACACTTGCATTTTTAAATATAGCTTGGATTGACTGTAGTTGAATCAAATACAGAGAAGACAGCATTGCAAATGAATGGAATAGCAGGAAAATCTCACTTGACTTAATAACTTGTAATTTCATTTAATCAGTACCAACAGGCCTCTAAAAATACATATACTGCCATTTAGAAAAATACTCTTGACTTTTCGCTAAATCTTACTGTTTGTCAGGAGCTAAGTTTTGATACTGCTCTGGAAACTACTCCATTGAAATTGGTCAGTTTGTAGAGTAAGGCATCATTCAGTGGGAGTAAACACCATAATATGTGTCTTTAACACCTATACGGGATATTTTAAATGGTAATTGCCTTACTTACATGAATTGAAAAGTAACAGTCTGTGATAACACTAACAACTTTAGTTCACACACATTTTTGAAGTAAATGTAGTCTTTCCTGTTGAAGTCTCAAGTATTGAGATTTGTTACATATCTGATATGCCGATTACAAAATACTGCTTAGTTCTGAAAAGGATGAAAAGCTTCGGCCCCCCCTCACCCCCATAGTGCCTGCAATCAGACTCCTGTTGGTAAGCACCAGATCAGTTCACGTGAAGGGCAAACTGCTACCAACCTCTAGTTGTCACAAAAACAAGGAAGCAAATGACCTGTAAATATAAAACGTGCTACGTATAATAATATTTCCTATGATGTTTGACAGGAAGTGAATAACCCCGATGGGTATTTCTAAGCTCACCTGATCACAACATGCAGATTGCAAATGTCAGCAAAAACGGGAGGCTGTACTATTTTTGTTCCTGACTTGAGGAAACATAGCTGCATTTAAGTAAGTTCTGCATTCTGACTCTTTCTGTGTGAGCTTGAATAAGTTTTGGAATCATGACATTGACAAAATTTATTAAACATTTTCCGAAATCATAGTCCGCTGCAACTTAATTAAAGATTCTATTTGCCCTTAAAATAGATGGAGAAATTAAATTTTATTCTTTGCTTCTAATTCTTACAGCACTTGCATTTTTCTCAATGAATTTTTTTTCAGATTTGCTTGCTGTAAAATAGCTCAATTTGAAGTTCAGAGCAAATACTTAAAGATTTATTTCATATTCAAATGATGTAAATGTTTAATCATATATTATGCTGAATACCCTTTGTGTGGTGATAAGTGTTAATTTACTACACAGACCTATCTTGAAAGCGTTAGAGTAAGGCAAAATTCTGATTGCAAATAAGTGCAAATTTTAAGTACTCACTTTTTTGTTTCCTTGGTGACCTAATACCAAGGTCACACCCAGCACCACGTGTTTACCATCTCCATTCCAAAACATAATGTAAAGAATATTAATTGCATCCCTGCTGTGTTTGATCCTATACATTCCTATTTATGTTGGCATTGTGTGGGAAGAAAAGAGCAACAAAACCACATTAATCTGGGGGGAATTAACCCTAGTTCAAATCATTCTCAAGCATTGCAGGAGGTTTGCTTTGGGTTTTCATTGGTTTCACCTGGTTGCCTTGCTGTGGAATTTTCAGAATTGAAGAGATTTAAAAATATCTATGTATTTGAGGGATCTGGAGAGAATTGAAAAAAAGCAACTGTTTGTCTTAGGAAATGGAATTGTCTTAATAAGTTTAGCAACAAGTTAAATTGTCCCCTTTTAAAAAAGGCAGAATTTTCTATAAGCAAAATTTTCTAACATTTCTGTGCTTTATCTGTCACTTGTCTAATTCTTGTGGGTCACTTGAAGTTGTATGTGCTTTGCACCAGCAGAAGCCTTGATAACCAACCAGCAAACTTCAAACTAAGAGGCCCATAACTAAGAGATCACCAATATGTAACATTATTGGTGATAAACTAATTTGACTGTGTGTGGTGCCACCTTGGTGGCAAATATGTTGTCAAATATCAACAGTTGCTTAAAGGACAGGCAATGGTTTGGAGTTAGCAATTTTCTCACCTATGCATATTGTGTTCTGTGTTTTGGTGGTTGTTAACAGTATAATCTGCGCTATTTGTATCTGTGTGTATCTTAGGACAACCCATAAGATTCTTCAGAGCTAAAGAACAGCTAACTGTAGACGAGTTTGGGAGAAAAACATAACCTATATTATACCTAACGATTTCTTTAATAGTACTTTTAGTTGTAATAGCTGTGGAGGGATTTCACATTTCTTTGAATGTCAGAGAGGCCAGTATGCGACGAACAGCTCAGGCTATGTTTTTGGGTGTTATGGTGCAGCTTCATCCTTGTTGTTCATCTGTCCTGCTGTGAGCTGCTAATTACATTACTTAAGTATCAAGCAGCAATTTTTATCTGCACTGTTTCTCCATCAATAAGTCATATGTCATGCATATCTCTCTACTCTTCATAGAAGTTGCCATTTAATTTTTCACTGGATAAAGAATGGAGTCAGATTCTGTGATATCTATACATCTTCATATCTATTTTTAAGTCACTTCCATAGAAATGGACTCTCAAACTGTCACACACTGTGAAAAGTGCAATGGGATAACATGATAACACACAAATGTTGTAAAACTTCTAATATTTTTGTGGTCTAATTTTTAAAGATTGCAATTGCCATTAATTTTTACCAGATTTTTTATGTATGATACTTGCCATTATACACAATTCTGTTCAAATAATTTGCAGTGGGAGACAGTAGAATATTGGAATCATATTGATTCCATTTTCTGCAAGAAAGGTGGAGAGAAACTTTTTACAGGGATATGTAGTGATACGACAAGGGGTAATGGCTTCAAACTGGAAGAGGGTAGATTTAGAGTAGATATCAGGAAGAAATTCTTCACGATGAGGGTGACGAGACACTGGAATAGGTTGCCCAGCAAAGCTGTTGAGGCCCCATCCCTGGAAGTGTTCAAGGCCAGGCTGGATGGGGCTTTGAGCAGCCTGGTTTAGTGGGAGGTGTCCCTGCCCTGGGCAGGGTGGGTTGGAACCTGATGATCTTTAAGGTCCCTTCCAACCTAAACCCTTCTATGATTCTATGTAGCACTTTTTTTTTTTTTTTTTTACCTACTTTTGTGCTGCTGAGCAAGTAGTGGCTTTTTTAATTAGAAAACAAATGTTTGACAAAAAAAGATTCTTTGGAATATTGAAATATTTATATGTGAACAAAGATAATTCTTTGGCAATTTGAAATCATCTATTTAAAACTCTTCCGTCATCAGAACCCAGGTGGATCCAAACATCACAAGGTCAGTCACGTACCATGAATGTATTTGTCTTTAGTGACTAAATTTATTGAATTTTTTTCTGATCAGAGCATAAGTAACATAAAATGTATCCCTAAGGCTGCATTCCTAAGAAGAAATAAATCATACCAATAAAGTAAGCAGAGTTGGTGTTAATGTAGTGAGGCAATCATTCATTTACATTGAAAATAACAAAGAATGCTGATGTAGTATCACTTAGATTTTTTTTTTTATTTAGCCTGAGTTGCCATAGCAACCACAGGAATCATGAGATCACATTTTAATTAAGAATCTCCTAGTAATTCTGATTCTAACAATTGCTCCTCAAAAATACACAGTATGCTAATGTGCATATTAAATGCAGACAAGGTTGATAGATACACGGTCACTGGAATTTTAGTGTGCTCATAGGAGGGTAAATCCAGATTCAGCAGATGAGGTAATATCTTTCAATCTTGCATATTACTGAAATATGACAGGAAAAGTAAAAACAGATCTTTGTCAGGCGGCGTTGTAGAAAAAGCTGGGGAAAGTAAGAAATATGTCTTTGCACACGTTGAAATCGGCACACAGTAAGACGGTAACAATACATGATACATTTGTCTGCAGGACTGCAGAAGTATTGGCAACCCCTTCTTAAATCAGGTGCAGATTTCATGGCTAGTGAATTTAGGAGTGAGTGCTGTATAAACAGAATCAGGGACCATGAAGCATGTTAACTGCAAAATTGCGTGTGTTCTTGGGAAGTAAATATCCAGTTAGGTTGCTTTGCATTTGAAGACCTCTGAAAACAGTCAAACAACTCAATCTTGCCAGGTAGTTTAGAGAACTATCCAGGTAAAATACAAAATGATTTGGAAGGAAATCATTAAGAATCAGTTTCGAATTGACTGAACTCAACCTCTTGCTCAATCCCTTTCAGTAAGCCAAACACCTCTAGGTGTTTATAAGTTACTCTCCAATGTTTGGTACCAGCAGAATTAAGAATGCAAACCTGTCATGGCGCTGTTTTTCTAGTCATGCAGCTGTAGGTACCCATGTTGTTTTACTTGAAACAAATGATGGATTAATTAAACAATAGAAAGGTAAAATTACATGTCTGTGAGCCAGGGCTTTTTTTTCTTTTTTTTTTTTTTTTTGAGATGTGAGAATTTTTTAATTTTTTTAATTGTCCTAAACTGAATCTGAAAATTTTAAACAGAAATTCTCAAATATAACCATAAATCAGGTCATGAAAGTTTATTCTGGGATAGTTAGAAATCAAATATTGAAATAAGCATACTGAAAAGTTAACTTGAAGCTGGCTGTTTGTCACAAATAATGGCAGCTTCTACTGGAAAAAACATTTGGGGAGGAAGAAGATTATGCTAGAAAACTTGTAACCACCACTACTACTCATGCAATCTAGGAAAGTAACATGCATAGCAGAAATCAATTTGATAATACAGCATAAACTGTAAAAGCTTAAAATGTCATTGCTAAATCGGTTTCCTGAATGCTATTCAGAAATATTTACTTCGGTGATTACAACCTACATTCCTGCCAGTCAACAGATATATAACACTTTGCATGTCTTTAACCTCTTTGATCTTCTCACTGTTTAAAAATTCTGGGATTTCTGACGTCTTATAGTTTGCAACAATTTCTGGAAAGGGTGTAGAATAAACATTTCAAGTATCATAGTGATGGAGCAATAATCTCCTGTCTTCAAGTAATTTTGATAAACACATCCACTAACCTGCTCACCTTCAAACCAGTATGAAGTATTGGCTAAAGGTTTCTACCAGACTATATTTCTCAGATATATATAACAGGACTTTCTTGGTAAAGACTGTGTTAAAATGTAGCCACGTTTTCCAGTATGACCGTTGTACTACATCTGCTTTTAAGTATTCACACAGGATGCGTGTTCAAGGAGAAAATCGAGAAAGAATATTCATCTATAGGTCAAACTAGGCTGAAATAGCAAATTAGTGGCTGGATAATCACTGGATGATTTAGTTCTGTCTCTCTGTGGCACTGAATGGTGTTGTAATGATGGATACAAGTATTTCAAACTGACCTGGTTATGATGTGTCATGCTATGCAATTCCAATGTGATATAATTCAATATCCTCTGCACAATGCATTGGCTGCTTAATTAATTGCACTAATGGCGTTGTCCAGCATTTTATACTTAGTGACAGAAGATTAGGTTGAAGTAACATTCAGCCTAAAACCTATTCATATAAAAATTCAGTAAGATTATTCCAAGATACCATCTGCAATATGAGCAACTATAAATATCTATTGCAGACTATAATGAATTCACTCAATTGAAAACAACGTTTCCAAGAATTTTTTAATGTTAAATAAACAGAGTTGCATGCTTCCTGGTTATGCTATTTGAGGTAGAAATCCTTTTTTTTTGTTATTTTGTTGTTGATTTAGAACATATTTTAGATTCACAGAAACATAAGAAAAGAACAATAAAACTAATCTGAAATATCAGAGAAGGATATTGCCACATGCTATACTTAACCTGAATATCCTCTAATTGTGGCATTGAACACGAAAAGCATTTTGTCATTTCCAAGGGGAAAGCTAAAAAAAGATGAGGAGGGAAAAAAAAAAAACCCACCCAAACCCAAAGAACAAAATTAGTTCTGGGACAGAACACATTACTGTTATTATGACCACAAAAACTTCTCTCCCTCCACTTTGTAAAGGTTCATTATTGCTGTATGGTTGTGGTATAGCACCACATTTTCATAACTAATTAAAGAAAAAAATGAATGTATTTAGATTACAGTCCTTTGCAGTTAACTCATGCTATTCCATGAAAAAAAGTGACTGCTTTGTTTCCTTTGTATTTGTATTCTACTTAACATGCGAAAAAACCTACAAGTAGAACTTTACATTGAACTTCTTGTTCTTTTCTCTCCAGATATGGAATTTTAATGATCAAAATTTTCAAAAACATTCGCAACACTGCAGCAAAATAGGAGGTGCTAGAATCTGAAAAATCTTGGAAATATGGCTGTTTTGTTCAGACATCTACAACAAGCCCTAAAACTTTATTTTGATTATTTCACGGGAGATGTAAAGTAAGGCCAAACTGTTACCTCAAACAGAAAATTTAGAGAATTCCTATGGTGAAATAAAAGGTTAAATACAGGCTAGCTTCCTCTAATTCAACAAAAGAGATTTAGAAAAATGCTGAACTGATATTAAGGATGTTTCATGCTCTGATGTTCAATGATATTGCAACCTGGACAAAAAACGTAGTATGGAGCTGATGAATGGGTTACAGATATACATTTGCACGAGGGGAAGAAAACTCCTCCCATAAATGTTAAGTAGACTTTTTATGCCAAATTTTGTGCTAGTGCCTGCAAAAAGCAATGTGTACTAGCAATTTAACTGTGTGATTAATAATTAAAATAGCTGATTAGCAATTGCATCAAGAATGTAGGAGTGCCTGCATGTATATGAATGTCTACAAAAATAATCTCTAAATCATAAGAAGCTTTTAACAGCATTTAGAAATCATTAGATGCTGATGCAGAAGGAAACAATTTTCCGTATGGTGTTTTCTCTCTGGCTCAAAACATTGGCTTTCATGTAGAGCAAGGTTTTTCCATTTTTGTGCTAACCTTATGCCACCAGGATAAAAGTAGTATCATTAGTGATCTCCAGTAAGTAACTAAACATTAGGGAAGCTGGTATTAGTGTGTTACAACTGTTTGATCACCTGCTGTTACAACAGATGACATTTTCCCTTTTGAGTAGCTGGCGGGGGGAGGAGGGGAAAGCTGTATAGGAATTTATCCTTAGAGATTATCAATGTGTGGATGGCAAGTAAAATTGCACAGAGTTGAACTTTCTGTGTGTTGTGTAATCTTTCAAAATATGACCATGAAAGTTATATGCAATTCTGTAGGTAACAGCACAAGAATTTGACATTGAAATTATTCCTTGTATTCTGTAGCATACAAATTTTCAGGGTGTGTTTCTGAAACTGGATTTTCTTTTGTGTTTTTTTCTCTTTCTCTTTCTCTTCCCCACCCCCCTCCACCCACCCCGCACCCCCACCCCCGATTGTTACTTTTTACCTCTTTTGGTCACTTATTCAAAGGCTTTTTGTTTCAGTGTTGTCTTAAACTCCTTGCTAGGAAGAACTGTGAAGTCAAGTAGATCAGTGTCTAGGATTGTTATACGATGTTTAGTGTGATAATTTTAAAGATCTAAGATAGACCTTTATGACATACTTATGCTATTCATTTTATCTCTGGTTTCATTTCTGATTTATTCATTAAATGTAGATTTTCCTACTACACAATATATGGACTTTTTCATTTTCTAGTCAATGTCTTTTTTCAGTCTAGTTTGATGTTTCAGCAGTGCAGGTGTGCATGCGAAACATAAAAGTTTGCATTGTTCCTGCTACATTCTACTCCTTTATTATTAGCATTAATGTAATTTTTGACACTCTTATGACCATATTTAATATCACTCATATTTAGTTCTTCTCTCTCTAGGATGCCTTTCTTACTGTGTCTTCCCCAAGACTCATGCTTATCTTGTTCAAGTTGAGCATGTAACCATTTCTTCCAATTTTTGCTCAGTCACAAGGTCTAGAGTTGATTGATGTTTGAATCAAAAATAACATGCTGTTCATCATGTCAGAGAAGTGAACCAGATAATTGTGGAAGTGGTCCACCACGGCCTTTGTTATTTCAGTGCCTTTAACTAAAACAATTTGCTCTATTCAAATTAAATGCTATGAAGAAAATAGTAAGTTGGAACAATGTCAAAGTTAAGGGAAAGGCAATGTAGTTACTCTAGCTTGGATATTATTAAGCTTTTGTAATGTGTAAAAGCCATTTAGAAGACATATGTAAAACTTGAGTCTCCTGTAGACTTTGTCATCCTCCTGTGCCCTTGCTTTTCTGATCAATTTAGTAGCAATGGAGAGTCATTCAGATTTTAATTTTAAGATGTTTCTATGCCTACAACTCTTTTAAGTCAATATGAAGTATTTCAGTTACTCACTTCCGTGCACCATTAACCTTCCAGGTGACAGAAGGCTATAACTTATACCAAGCAAGGCAAAGAACTTTACTGTCCAATGACCTTTATCTGTTATTATATTGTCCCGAAAAGCAAGTTTATAGGCAGCTTGTACCATGGCTGCAGAAAAGTAAGCTGTAGCTCTGTGATTATCTTATAAATAGCTTTTACATATTTAATGTGATCTAATTTATGGTAAATGCATGAATTGTCCCATAGGTGTGGCATTACTTGAGTATAATTTTATTTACAATGTTTAACCAAGAGGTATGTTTTCTCAATAACCATACATACATTTGAATTTTATTACAAAATAGTTGACATTTGAAACTTCATTTTTGAATGTCACATTCAGGAAGTTTGGTGAATGATAATTACGATACGCTGCATAATTTCCATTTTGTAATAGTCAGTGCTGTTTATTTTTTTTTTATTTATTTACTCTGGAAAATGAAATATGTAGATACTTTGGAATGAATAAGTAATACGGATTAGAAGATGTTCTAAAGACGTGACACATTTTTACAATTAAAAGGGAGAAATACGCAAACAGATTAAAAGACTTAACAGCTGCAACGGTGTAAGATAAGCAGCCTTTCGCTTCAGAAAAATACAAAGAAGACAGGAGAGGCCTCAATCTGTGATTTTAAAATGTGACTTCTTATCCTTTAAAAATAAAAACCAAGCTGAAAAAGATTCTGATGGGAAATAGGAGTTTATATTTTGAATTGAGGCTCTTCAGGTGTAGGACCTTCCCTTATAAAGACAAGTACAAAGAGTAGCTAGTGGACTTTTGAGTAGTTATGTAAAGGTTCTTTTGTGACATTTTTTACATTACTGTAGCACAATATATTTCTGGCTAAGCAACATACCCTGCTGTGACTAAAATTTTCAATCCCTTTTATCATCTCGCCTACACCTGATGTGCAAACACAAAAGATCAGTCCTCAATAGAGTATAACAGGCATTTCTGCATTTGTGAAGTTGAGTAGAATCTAAAAATAAAAATAGGAAAACCTTGACTCTTCTGCTTCATTGCTATTGTATTTTTGTGTAAAAACCAAATTAAGTAAGCTAAAGCAACTGAAATACTACTGGACATTTTTGAAAGATGAGGCTCTTGGCAGAGATACATTTCTAAATTAAAACAATTTTGGTAACACTGAAGTCATGCATTCAATGTTATCGTGCTGCACTTCTACTTAAGAGTCAAGAATCAAAACTGAAGAGTTTCTAGTTATATGTTAAAGAAAGGATTAATTTTTCAAAATACATTGCTTGAAAGAGAGGGAGAAATGAAGGATAACTTATAGCAGGATTTTGGATCCTCTTTGTTCCTAAATTGATAACTTTTGATAGTGGCTGATTGACAAGCGTTGCAAAATATGCCCTGGGAATGCTTTCACACTTTCAAGTAAACCCATTTGTCCACACTCTATGAATACCCTTCCCATTAAGAATGTAAACTAGAATACTTGCAGGAATATTTGTGAATTATTAGCAAATATTGTAGAATATTATAAGAATTTAGAGTCATAAGTGAGAACCTGATGCTAAGACTGACAAAGTTATCAAATCTTTGCAGTGACTTTTCTCTGAGTAAGCTAAGTACCATTGCATTATTTAATAATGAAAATTCAAAGGGAATCTCATCATGTGAAATATGGAAAAGTATTGTATTTATATGAAAGCATCTTAACTCTATTTTAAGAGAAAACTAAAAAAATTCATTATCGGCATTTTAAGGCACCATCGTGACAATTATTGAAAGAATTTAATGTTATAACTGGAGGTCGTGTCCGTTATGTATAATGAAATCTGCATTAAGATAAATTCATCAATTTATTGGTAATTCAAAGGTTTTCCATGTCGATTAATCTTTCACCTATGAACAGCTTAGAATATGAGGAAATTTTCCTTCTTTCCAATCAGAATATTTTGGAATATATAAGACCAGAAGTAACCAAATGATTACAGTGGTGATATTTTGTTTAAATACCAAAACTCATATGGCTTTGATGTTGCAAAAAATGCCTGTGGCTGGTAACTGGAGGTATCAGAAAACTGATTTGATCTGAGTTCTGCTGCGTGACACTTCTGAGTTACAAAATAGACAATTTCCTTCAATAATCCATTTAGGGAGTTAAAGAAAAAGAGAGGAGTAGTAGATCAAACCAGGCTGGAAGGTGACTGACAGCAAAGCGTGAGTAGAAATCTATTTAAGTTTAATTTTTGTGTAATATTCATCTATGATGAGGGCATGCAGTGTAGGAAAACACAAGTGGTTTGGTTAAATACATAAAACAAGAAACACATTTTCCATGGTTCTTTGTTTTCAGTTCCATAAATCTAATCTTACTACATTCAATATTTTCTCTGTGAGAGCAGAGTAGACTTGAAGATTTTGGATCTGAAATTATTTCTTTAGAATGAATTCTTTTTTCATATTCAAGTTATTTAGGGATTAGTTGAAGAAAGACATCTGGTCTTTGAATTGAACTCTATAGCCCTGAACTTTAACACCCAAAATGCTGTTTACAATCTGAAGAGGATCTAAATGCAGTAGAAGTCATACATAAGAGACAGTTAAGTAAGTAGGGACCATTTCAAGGTTGATGTTGAATAGAAAAGTTGAATAAAATTCAACATGAAAATGTTGAATAAAGAAGGGTTTTCCTTTCTAGCTATTTGGCTTTTCTGTGCAGGAGAGAGAAAAAGCTGATTTATAAACAACATATGTTGCTTATTGCTCTATTTTGTAGTTTACTTCGAATGCATGTCTGACTGTATTTTCCTGTCAGTGACTGCAAAATAAAAAATAGTTCTTTGTGTGGTTTAAATAGAAACATAGAAACATTTAATTAAATTTTAACGTATTGTGGTCTCTCACTTTAATATATGGTACATTAATTTTCTACGATGCTGGCATGCCGTGCTGATGGATTTCTCAGTATACCAAATGATGTAAACCAGGGACTTTCCAGGCAGTTTAATTTTTTCTAGATACAATGGCACTAACATTCTTTTGGGGAAGACAGTTATCAAAACTTGATATTTCATTAGATATTTGAACTTTTATTTTAATTTGTATTCAATCTTGTCACTGTAGTAATGATTGCCTGTTATATGCCACCTTTGTTAGAGAAAGTACTACAACCCTTACTCAATGACAGTTGGGCTTTATTACCAAAGAAAAATTATTTAAAAAACTGGAAGTCATAAATACCTTTCCATCATTGCAGTAATTGTTAGCATCCTCTGTAATGTCAGAAAAATGAATCTAGTTTGATCATTAAGCTTTGTATGGTTTTGGTGTGTTGTGGTGTTGGTTTTTTTTCTATTGTGGAGGAGGGTGTGTGTTTTCCTTGAATCATTTGTTTAAATTCGTTAGTGATCAAATTCCGTGTCCCATAATAAGTACATTTAAAATTTTAATGTAGGACTGTTTTGCATCTACTTTGTGTAACCTGGTGATAAGGAAAATAAGTTGCAAACCCTTTTTTTTTTCTTTCCAATTGTGGTTGGTGATTAGCATGAAGTAAACTAATCTAATAATCTAATCAGTGATTAGATTTTTGTTTCTTCTTAATTGCTTTGCAGAAGCAGGAATTGCTGGGACACCCCTCTTGCATGTTCATGTCAGGAAACAGTTCCCTGAGCATCTGATGATTACGCTTATGTATTAGTATTGGTGAATATAGTTGTCCTTCTCTAGATTGTGTCTACAGCATATACAGGAAGTATAAGAAGTAAAAGATGAGAGACAACAGTTAAGAAAGGAGAGGTGAGATGAAGAAACTATATGTTGGTATACTGGTATAATAAGCATTTTCAGTATTCTCATTATAGCTTCATTTTTGGATCACTTACAGTGATGTCTTAGTGAAGGAGAAGTTTTCAAACATTTCAAACATTCATTGGTGTTGGTGAGGAATTCCTTCAAAGGGTAAGGTGCCACACTGAAGAAAACATCAGCATGACTTTGCCTTCAAAAGCATACTGGAATTCAGACTGGGCTTTTCAGATCTTAATGAAACATAGGTATGGTGTGAAGGGAAGCAAAGAGACAAGAGATGCGATTCAAGCTCTGGTCTTTGCAGCATAATTCTGCAGTATTCAGTTGCGAACTGGAAAATGCAGTTGAAATATTGCATGTATCTAGTCAAGAATAAAGGATATTATAGAAATAAAACATGGGATAATATTCTGAGCAAACATCTATGGTATGAGGGGTTGAATTAGAAAGACAGTGGTATCTGCAGCATGGCTTTAGCTAGCCTGGGTGTGAATATTAGAGAAGTTTCTGACATAGATGCTGCCAATGTGGAAAGAAAGGAGGAAGATGAGCCTTTTAAATAGTTGTCATATATTAATTTTAGGGCCACAAATACAGTTTTTCTAATCTGCTACTTTTCAGAGATATTTTTTTTTTTATTTCACTGCAATTCATACTCCAAGGGCAGAATGTAAGTAAAAGATCTTACGGGCAATAAAGACGATCTGTTCTTGGTGTAGCATTGTGAATTTCTGTGGTCATGTGCAATATGTTGGGATATGGGGCTGCATCTGAAAGTGTAGTTCTGCAGCAGGAGAGACTTTCTGTACTCTTCTGCTTATTAACTCAAATTTACTGCACTTTATGACTGCATTGTTTCCCTTTAAGTACTTTACAAAGGATATTTAAAGGAATATTGAAACACTGTAGGTTGATAAGATGCATTTCCAAGCTGTAAAATTACAGAGGTAATAGATAACATTTAAGTAGAAAGCACTTACCATAAATGATAGTTTATTGTTGTTTTTTTGTCAGATAGGTAGTGTAATATATAACATATGACACTTTCATCAAGCTAGTTTTAGTGCACAGTCATGATTTTTCAGCTATGATATGAAACTTGACTGAATTCTGCTTCTGCTCTGTGTTCACATTTTAACTCTTCAGGAACCATTGACGTAACATATGCTTATCAAACATAGCTTTTACACCAATTTTATGGTGGAACAATTCCAATACTCCTGCTTTCAGGTGCTCCATTTTCCCGAAGGGTATCCAGCTCAAATGGATGATCAACAGTTAACTACTGAAACCATCCCTCATCTAGACAGAAATGTTGTTGGAAATGGTGGATTATTTGGCTGTGTATACGGTGATTGTCAGGATGCCAACTTAGTTGCACCACAACCAGAATTTGCACTAGTACGGGAGCTACTCAAACTACCACCAATGTCAACACTGTTCCTCATCTGATTGAAATTATTTTTACTATAGTAAAGCATGGAATTTACCAGGCCCAGGCTACAGTGCTCCTAGCTGTGTAACCTGTACGTTCACTAGTTGTGTTGATTTAGTAGAAAGTATAGGTTATTCAGAAAAGCAGTGACAAATCCTGCTTTATTGCGTAGCTTTATTACACTCACACTAAAACTATTCTCTTCTGTCTGAGAGCATGGTTGTATTTACTTTCCAGAAGCACAACATACGTGCTATATAGGTTTGTTCAGTATCAGAACATATCTTTTTCTCTGCTTTCTCTCTGCATCAGTTAACAGGGGTGTTTCTGAGCACTGTGTTGCAGCAGAGTTTGGCAGAGGGGACAGAGGTTGTGCTGGGTTGTGATGCAGCACAGCAGGCTAACCTAAGCAAACCATTAATGCAAGCCATGCTGTGGTGGGATTCAAGATTAAAAGTTACTTCAATTTTCTCATCACTGGGAGGGCTACTTACAAGAGGGCTGTTTGCTGTGGCAAGTTGTAACACCAAGAACTGTAAATAACAAGAATGTGTTTAATCCAACTGAGAGTTGAACTTTTGCCTTCCTAATGCAGCATGCAAAGCATATTAATATGCTGAAGATTGTCATTGTGATTCCCTTAGCGTGTGTATTTGCAGCTGCTTCTTAACACAGTGCAAGAGTGTGCTATGCAGGAATGACTGGTTGGAGACTACCTGCCTGGCAAGATATTTTATCTGTGACATGTCTTAATCTAGTCATCTTGCCTCCGAAGTGAAAAGAAAATTTACTTCAAGAAGCTCAAAAAAATAATCCTCTAATCTTTTCTACTCTTTGACTCCAGTATAATCATTATATTCACACTTTGCGTTCACAAGTCCTTTAAAAGGACTCCGTAATTATTTTTGCTGTCCAGACCCATGAAATATGATTTGTGTAATCTACTGACGTTCTTTCTGGTTGTTTTAAAATCCTCATCCTAGCACAGTTGACGTGCTTAAAATATGTAATAACTCACATTTTGTGGTTAACCAGGACAGAATTATAATAATGCCGGAGTCTATTAAAGTAAAAGGCTATGCTTTTATTACTTAAAGGTCAGTGAAGTCATCTACAGTGACATCTGTGTTACTGTATTGTGTTTTCAATCTTTAGATTTTCATATAATAAACAGATACTGGCACATTATGTATTGAAATTCATCATGAATATTGGGGAAAGAGTTCAGGTTTAATATTTTTATCATGCACTCCCTACCACCAGCTTTCTGCAATTTGACTGCTTTTTCCCTTCAGCAATGATTACACTGTTCCTTAATTTTGTCAGACAAAATCGTAGTAACCTTAGGCAATTATGCTAAAGTAACTTGTCAGCTACTCATTATTTTATTTTTAATATCTTAAGAAATTAAAAAGCTTGAAAAGGCAACAGACTACGGAGCTGAATCCCTCCATGAATTCACAGGACGGCTTCAGAAGAACCGGTAGCTGAGCGGAGTTCCCGTACTGCCCGGCAGTGCACAGCTCCGGGTGCCGGGGCCCTGAGGGTGTAGTAGGCTGTAATGGCCCTGTGCAGCCCCCCAGAGCCTCCCCCACCCTGCCCAGGGCCCAGGACACTACTTCAGCCTCCCCTGGCCATCCATCCCGGCCTCCAGCTCCCCACATTGCTGCCCTGCCCGGCCATGGCCCTGAGCGGGGCCTACCCACAGGCCGCCATCCCGGCCTGTCCCAGGGGGGTGCTGAGGGCTGGGGGTGGGACGGGCCCTGGCTGCAAGGCCCGGTGGGGAGCCCCACCTGCTCCCAGCCCTGGGGATCTGCCAACCTGTCTCCTGCGCCCTCACAAAGCCTGCATGAAAAGCTCATGAAGGATTCATTCTCTACGCCAAGTTCACCACTGTGTGACAGGTAGTTTCAGTGCCACCGCCATCTGAACAAGGCTGTAAAAGGACATGTTATCTCAGTACCTGTCCAGTGCCCCAATGCAGCTTTCCTGTGAGAAGGTCTAAATATTTTTTGCTTGCTTGGCCTAGAATCACCATCTCTGGCTGTGTTCACCCACCTCAGCCTCCAAAGTGCAGGACTCTCTCAGCCTGTCAGCAGGAGAGAAGGGAAACATCTGGTTTCTTGAAGGAAATTCATCCTCATTTCTCATAGGCGTCCAATCTCCATGACAGGGAAAGGAGAGATGAGAAGGGAAGAAAAGCTGTGGTAACTGATTGCCTGTAGAAACTGTAAGCTTCTTAGCTCATGCTCCATGACAGACATATTAACCACACACAGCCAGACAAGCTGAAGTGCTGGAAAGTTCAGGGGGTCTCTCCACTTCCAGCTGGACCCCTGCAATGCTGACTTCTGTCACCGTACAGACAGCACCTGACCATCCTGCTTGAGAGGTTTGATACCCCAGGTAATTATTACCCTATCTCAAGGCCTTGTTTCTTTTAACAAACACTCTGTTTGTGGGCATCTGTACAGCAATATGATATATGCACATACAAAGACATCCTCTCACCATCAATTTGCGACTCCCCTTAGGACTTGTTGGGGACAAAAAGCCAAGGGCTTGCTTCTGTGGCTGTGCAGTACTCTGGAGAAGGTAT
>VZUD01000048.1:2208917-2232871 GCA_013401065.1 Cepphus grylle
CTTTGAAAAAGGGATATTTCAACAGATCTCACTGACATTATTCTAGTACATACTGCGCTGTACTTCCACAAATGATATACTGCCATCAGTAATGAATCTGATAATTTTACCAATTCCAAGAGAATGAATATTCCAGCCTTTGAAATTCCCTTTATATACGAGGTGTGTGACAGTTAGTCTGCTGATTTAAACTAAAGATATGATTCATCCCACATTATCTCTTGATAGATAACTGACCACTACACCTCCTTGTTCTCTTTCATGATTATTAGCAGCTTGGACATATTTCTTGTAATATCGCTCTACAAATAATTCTAGCCTCGAAAGTTTGTTTCTTTTATAAATTAAGCTATCCAAAAGTGATAGCTCATTTCTCCATAACTAGAATCTGTCCCCTCTAGGGGAAATTCATCCTTGCAGCAGCTAACCTTTAGGCATTATATCTTTCAGAAACCTATATTAATCACTTTTGCCAGTTTCCCTCTCAGTCTTTCTCTTCCCACAATTTTCTGCTGCAGCCAGAACACTCACCAAGTTTTCCAAATATGTATACTTCTGCTTTTAGAGGAGGAAGGGTTATCTGAGACATTGTTATATTAAAACTTGATTGTGTAAACACTGATCATTAATGATTGCAGGCTGAAAACTCAAATCTGACTTTTTGTAGGGGATGGCTGTTTGATGAAGTCAATCTATATGACAGGTGTAGATACACATACATAAATTACTACAGATTGTCCTCTGAGAGAGACAAGTGCAATAAATGAAAATCAATTTGAAGCAAGACAGCAAAAAGTAGACTTAATGGTTTTGAGTTTTCCTGGCACTGACTAGATGGGAAGTTAGCTTGGCAAGAATATCTTTCCAAGCTTCTGTTGTGTCAACTGTTAAGCCTCAATGCCAGTGACAGCATAAGAGAGACCTACATTTCCAAAACATCCCCTTCTATTCTCATCTATTGTTCAAAGTGTAGCTATGATTCCTCAGTTAACCATGAGACAGATGAACTCTCTGAGGGCAGACTGGCATAGCTGCCACCTTCCACTTTGAGAAAGTTATAAAGGCTATACTATGCTGAGATGAGAAACTCATATTAAGAGTTGGATTATATAGACTGCAAAGCTGATCTGGGTGAGGAGACATACCAATCTGGCATACCCACTTAAGATATATGTTTGGGGTTGCTTTTATATCAAACAATTAAAATGTGCCTTAGAGAATTTAGTGCCGTCCTTGTAGCTATAACTCACGCTGATGGAACAGTTGCTGTTCATATGCTCAATGGAAGTCCTTTACAAACTATTTTAAACATTATTGAGCTAGGTTTTGCTGGCAGTTGCGTTATTTCTTTTATATTGATTAAGAAATTTAATCAAATGGATTTTTTATGGCTTCAAACAGTCTAAATGATTCATACATTGCATCTTTAACATGCCGTCTCAACAAATGGGTATTCTATTTTGCTAGGGCTATAAAAGAGTATTCTTGTTTTCATTGCTATGTGCATTGTTGAAGAAAAGAGCATGCAAAAATTCACACAAGTGTCTGTGAAAGCATTCTTTTTGGTATTTCATGTATTATTTCATCAGTTTTTATTCTGTTGATACCGATGACTGATGAACAGCAAAGAAGAGAATTTCCTGTGACAAGTCTATGCTTTAATTTAATAAAAAAAAGATAATTTAACAATGCTGCACCTTAGCATATACCCTTTAGTTCAGAAAAGTTATATGTAATCTTGGACTGCATAAGGTATATCCTATTTCCATGTAGGTTCCAAATGTACATATACGTATTTATATATATATTTACAAACTTATATATACTTACATATAAAATAGTGAGAATTTTAAAATTTGTTACTGTTTACTTTAAGTAGCTGTTTAGTTTGGAGAGTAGAGTTATTTCTTCTGATGTTAATGATTGGGGAAGGAGACAGAAATAGACCTCAGATTTTATGGTGACATGAACTCGTACTCCAGTCCATCATCAAATGTGCCTACAAATGTCTACCAGTAATGTCTGATTCTATCCCTTAAAACCTTCAGTGTAAGAAATTCTACAAACTTCATAAACTATATATTCCATTACTTACATCTGCGTATTTTGAGAAGGCTTTTCCTGATGTCTGTTTTGTACCTTTCTTGCTGCAACTTAAACCTTGTTGCTATTTTTCTTATCAGTGGTAGAGATCCCATTTTCCCCTTCTATTTTGCTGAAGGGATATTTGAAGACTCTTATCCTGTACGCCTTCAGTCTTCTCTTTGCTAGACTAAAATGGTGATACCTGCTAATATTTCCTCTGCCTTCTCACTCTATAATAGAGATTTTTTCCCATGGTTAGACAAGCTACTAGTTTTGCATCCTGCAGTGTCTCACAAAATGATTTGTATAGCTCATCCATATCATCAGTTGATGTGTAGTCCCCGTTTATTATACTGTTTTTTCTTTTACTTTTTTTTTTTCCTGCTGACATTTCAGCTGTATGAAATCAACTTCTTTAGTGTTATATTTATGGTGTGAACTGTTTTCTCATTTGATTTTATTTGTTGCTGTATATTCTAGATTGTTTAATCTAATGCTAGAAACTGTTCTCCTAAAATGACTTATTGGACTTCATTATCTGGGATTGGGTATTATATTTCTGTATTGGCTAAACTTGCATGATAGTGACAAGCTGTGGCATATGAATGCTTCTTGTGGCCCATACTTCTCAGAATAAAATGAACTTGATTTCTTACTTTTATTCACTTTCTCTCCTAATCCTCTCATTATTTTTTTTCCAATGCATCTAATTTCCTTATCCCCTTCCAAAATATTGTTTTCCTTTAGAAATGTTTTTCTTGATTTGGATTAAATTATTCCTGATGAGATCTTTATTTCACTGATTTTTTCATAGAGAAGAAAATCTCATATATGTTCCCTAAAACCTTTAAACTTGAAAGCCGTAGCTTGTTCAATATGACTATTTTCCTATAATGTTCTAACAGCTTCCAGTTGCTAGGGCATGTAGATTATTTCAGTTTTGTAATCAGAATGTGTTTCTGTAGGAGTCCAAATGCAGGTGGGGAGACGCTTTTTTTGCTGGTTGGCTGATGATAGAATAGACTATAGATCAGCATCTGAGAATAGCTCTTCATTTCTCTTTTGTCATGCTAATTGTTAGTTTCTGACTCCCTAGAAATTGAAAGGTAGAAATGCCACTGGTTTGAAATGAATCCACTCTGAATAAGTATTATATTGCTGTGTCTGTTTAAACAGACAGAACATTATTTGTGTGCTGGTTTTGGCGGAGCTGAAAGTTCTGGTTTTGTCTGATTATTTTTTTCCCCATGGCCCTGACAGAATAGTCACGTTGGAAGAGAGATTGGTATACTCTACCCAATTTGCAGATCCAAACATTACCTTGTTTCTTCAAGCTTTGAAAGGATAATGACAAAGAAGTGCTTATAAATCTTGTGTTAATTTAAGATATTTAGTCTTCTGTCTCTTAGATGGATATACTTTGGCACTTTAATTAACTCCTTGTTAATTCTAGACTTGCATTGTTCTGTGCAGAGGCTGTAAATAAGATATACCTATACTGAGACTATATTAACTGGCATATTTTAGCAGTAAATAGATTCCAACTTTATGTTTTATGCATACCATATATCATTTGGCTTGTGATTCAAAACACACAAGACATGTTTCCAGGGTTTCATGTACTGTAAATAAATGTAAAACAAGCTCCTTGCACAAAAACACTACAAAGAAATCAGCACCAGGAAGACTAAGAAACTAAATGGTACTTGGCAGACTGTAATTAATATTAATCTCTTGCATGCCAGAACAAGTGATTAAGCTACTCCACCTCTTTTGCTTTATATGCAAATCTGGCTGAATGACAACATTGTGTGATAAACACACTACTATAGCTGCCACTGATTGAATTTTAAATATCCTATGTAGCAAGAGGGGAAGATTTTAAGAAACAGTGTGCACAGTTAAAGAATTTCAGCAGTTTAAAGCCTGTCAGTGGTCTGTTTTCATTAACAGTAGGAAAGAAAAAGACAGCGATTCTACATTTTTCTGTGTGAATTGGTTCAGGTAGAAAACTGACCTCCAGAACTCCCTTTGCCAGCATATGTTTCTTCCTCAAACTCAGAAAACCAACACACAAAGCTCCTGGGAAAAATGACTGGACAGTTATCCAAGCGACTACTGAGAGCTGTATGTTCCAGCCTTCTCCGTGCTCTCAGCATGTCTCCAAAAAGCTATTCCCGTTGTACTGTTACAAAAGCTACTCTCCTCAAGTGACTGTTGGTCACTTTTCTCCTCTCTTCCGTCTAGCAAGCTCCATTCTTCTTCCCTCTGTGCTGGAAGAAAGTCAGGTCACCCTCTAGTTTACTGCCTGATGAATTAATTCTCTGAATATTCAGATTGTTGTAGAATTAGCTCAAATTTGAATTCTTTTTTTCATAGTCAGATGCTCTCCTTCCATCTTTGAAGTCAAGATTGACAGTTCAGGTCCTTCTGGATCAAGATTTTGTAAGATACTTCTCCTTTCTCTGCTCTTGAGTTTCTTATTTTGCCAACTGATTTCCTTCTGGCTTCAAATTCAGAATCATCTGAGACAAGGAAGAGATCACTTTACCCATCGCAGTCCTGATTCAAACCCTGGTCAAAGAGGACAAACTTCTGTAATGTATTTTTTTCTAAGTGTGAGAATGACACAGAAATAAAGTGCATTTAAGATAAATTCAGTTTGATTTTTTAACAGGATCGAATTTCTCATTAGACAGACATACTGACTAATAAGGTTTATTTGTAATGAAACATAAATATGTTAAGCAATTGTAGAACCTGATAAAGACCTATGTGTGCTCTGTGTATTTTTAAGTGTCAGCATTGCAATAAATTTAACAAGATTAATGCAATTTATTTTGCATTAGCTAGGTAGGCAGGTAGATGAGAAATTGTGTTCTGTGCTGACATGAAGCTCCTAATTTTGTTGACAGCTTTTTGGATTCATTTATTATCTCAGTTACATCTTTACATTTTAGTCTTTGGTTTAGGTATTTATAACTTCTGCTAGGTACTGTAAAAGATTACCAAAATCTTAGCTTTGATTGTCTGTGTATGACAATGAAATATATGTCAATGGAATGTAATGTCAGAACTTCTGACCTTGTCAATCCAACTGATGCTTTAACTAGCTTAAGGCAAAACTTTTCCAACACAGCATAAGGCAAAACTTTTCCAACACAGCAGAGAACTAAAAAGACAGCAAATCTCCTGTATATTTAAATTATCCATTTTATTCACAGAACACTTTAGATGTAAAGGCTGGAATTACCAGAAGTCACCATTGGCTTAACTCTCCTTTTTTTTTTTTTTTTTTTTTTTTTTTTTTTTTTTTTTTTTTTTTTTTTTTTTTTTTTTGGCAGTATTAATGAATTGAATAGTGGTTTTGCATCTTCCATGCTGTTCCCAGAAGCTTGGCAGTCAGCTCACTCTACTGGAAGGTTAGGTTTACATAGTCTCTGATAATGATGATTTTTTCTGACCTATTTTGACCCAAAGGGACGTTTGTTCAATGCTATCTTCTGTGGGCTACTATAGCAAAAAAAAAGCAGAATTTCTGTTCCAGGCAGCTCTACTGGTGTGCTTTCAAGCCTGTAGCAAAACTAATAGTTTTAATTTTGAATACATGAGAGAGGAGCTTTTGAATAAAAGGCTTCAATTCTAAAAAGCTGATTTTCCATTTTGTCATTATAATTATTATTATAATTTCAAGAGGAGTTGGATGCTGTTATAGTTTATTTGGACACAACTTACAGTATGATGGCCCTGGATCAGGCTCCTCTGTGAAGATGTGCCTTGACCCTTTGATTAAGCTTTCTACATCTAACACCCAAATGCCTAAATGGGCAAATTTTCCTTACCATCCATCCCAGTTGATGGGGTGACCTTTTTTTTTTCTCTTCGTTGTCTTTGTTTACAATTTTATTTTTCTTGTTTTAAGACAAATGGGTGAGATGAAGCCCATCTAACCCATCTACTTATGTGGTTTGGACATTGTTTCCCTTGTTCCAAGGGTGGTTTTTTTTTTTGGTTTCGATTCGTCTTGGTTTTTTTGAGCATGGTGGTATATGCATACTGATAAGTTGATTTTCCTGGTACAATACGAAGTAAAAGAAGTAGAAATGAAACAAAACAAGAAAAGAACAAGCAGGGAGAGTCTGGCTGTTTGTTTACGTATAGAGCTATGATGCCAGCTGTGTCTTTAATGACATTGTCAGGCAAACTTCTGGAAAAAAAAAGTTGTTTGATTTTTAATGGCAAAGCCTCAGGTGCTGGAAATTTTCACACTGTCCTAGTGATATAAAACCTTTCCCATATTAAAAAAGAAACAAAACCCAGCTCATAAAATAATGACCTAATAACTGATGAGTTTTGTTTCCTGGTTTTTATTTCATTCCTAGTAGTTGTGTATTACAGGGCTGATCAGCACGCAGTTTTCTGAAGATGTTGACAAATTTAAGGACAAGCTAGTGTATTCATCTCCCTTCACCTTTTACAGATTTTCCATTAATGTTCAAGGGCGTTTCTTTATTCCTTACAAGAATTTTCAACATCAAATCTTTATTGCAAAAATACCAAGCAGAACACTTGGTATGCAATTGTGAAATTCTAGTTGTTAATATGGAATTATCTGTTGTGTTAAAGTCTTGATTTCTTCATGATTTCAAATTTCTTTCTGGTTGATAGATGCTTTGGGAGTAATTCCCATTTTAAAAACAACCTGTTGTCTTGAAAATTCTTGACTGATGTATAACGCTCTCCCTCTTGACGTTTTTCTGTGCTATTAGTAGATGACAGCATTTTTTTGTCTTCAATAGCTTTGTACAGGGCTTCCTATGGGTTGTTTGTTTTTGTGGGTTTTGTTGCTTTGTGCTTTTTGTGTGTGTGTGTGACATTCATTTCTTTGTGTTTATTTCCATTTGTCTACCTGACTGTCCCAGTTTCTGTAAGACTGATTTTCCTGAAAAGCTTTCTGCAAAATGTGTCAAATATTTCTTTCTCTCTGATTATCCCTAAGAGATTCCTTCTTTGTTCCTGACATTTGCATCACTTTCCCTCCTTTTATTTTTGCTTATTTGGGACTGTTAAAAGTATTGAAATTATAGTTTTATCATCTTATTTCTGGCTTTGAACATAAGTGTTGGAAGTATTTGTTGTTGGTGATAGTATTAAAATCTCCACAGAGACAAAGGAATAACCCTTTTCCTTTGCTGTGCAGAATGATAGATGGTAGATGTGTGTCATAACATTTTTATCTGAGAAGCGTTTAATCTGTTTTAAGTCTTTATGAACTTTGCTTAGTGAATAAAATGTGTATGTTGGATATAGTTTAACTTCACTGTGAGCTGCTTGTTGGGGGTTAGTATTAAGCAGAGGTATTATCAAAGGATGGGAATGGAAGGGCTAGAAGAAGCAGAGATTGCACTTAGCTTTTATATTGTTTTTTATATTTATTTTTATAGATTCTTATGTATGTATTTGTAGCTGCTACAGATAGGGACATAACAGCTAAAGTACAGGTGTGTAGCCTAGCCCTTTTTAAATAAATCTTTCTTTCAGAATTGTTACTCCTGGCGTACAAAGGAGGAAATCATACTCTCATAAAGCCATCTACTACATTGTATTGACACAGCTACATTCACAATAACAGGGTTTATTATTTCATCAACTTTGAGTAAGAAAAAAGAAAACCACAAATAGAATTGTTAATTAAAAAAAAAAGTCTGAGAGGCTAATCTGGTAAAAACCTCATATGAAGTAGCATGTTGCATGTTTACATTAGTATCTGAAATTTTAGAGCAGAAAGAAGAGATAAAAAAAATCTGGAAGGTCACACTTCAATTTCAGAGAATTTGCAACATTTGTTTTCCAATTTTATATTTATCAATATTTTTAATCAACATTTCCATGGATTTAAAACTCATTTAGTGTAAAAAAAAAGTATGAAATCACTACTTTCAGTTTTTATAAATATTGTATATTTGATATCACTGATCCTTTTTCTCTCAAACCTTCTTAGAAGTGACACTAAGTCTAGTTTTATAGTTTATAGCATGTCAGTAAAGTTTTAGAGAACACTTAAAATTTAAGAGGACTCCCTTTAAAGTATCTCCCTGTTTTCAATGTTTTTATCAATCCTACTTGGCTATTACTGGAGCAATATGAACAGTTTAATTCTGGCTTGAGAGAATTCTTTCCTGGGAAATTTTATTTAGTGTAATATACTCATGATATTTGGACAAAAATAAGATGAATAGAGTTTAATTTTTTGTATCCAGACTAAGACAGACTGGATTTGATGTGTTCATTTATTTTATTATTTAGTAATATTCTCTTTTGGGTTTTGCCAATGCCTAAGATTAACTGACCATCTGCCTATTTTACTACAAAACAGTATCTGCTACTCATTATTGGCAGTTAATTTTGTGGCAGAAATTCAGAGAATGTGGTCTGGCGTTCTGATTTCTTCAATGACATTCATAGAAATCTAGCAAATTCAACCAGAGAATTAAAAGATACTGAGCAGAAGAAAAGTGTCATGAAAAATATTCACAACTGCCGCTATTTAAAAATATGGCAATGGTATGCTTCCATGTCATACCACTTGGCCAGATTTACTCTGAATAGCTCAAACTTTTATTAGATATTTCCATCAGGAAGATGTAGCATCGTTGGGCACAAGTCTAGAATATTTATGCCTGTGTGAGTGATTTTATGTCTGTGCAGTGCACTAAGAATATGAACGGATTCTACTCCTGTGCGTTAGGTACTATAGACTCACATCCATTTTTACATTATGTCATAAAGTCATAAAGATGTCACAAAATATGCCATAAAAGTACGCTTAGAAACAAAAGGATAACTGGAGATAATCAGCTGTTCTCTGTTTAACTTCCCAAAACTGACAAGTTATTTAAATTCTTCTGTTTCCCTGCAAGGTTTCTGGAATATTTATAGATGGAAAAACACATCCAATTCAACAGAATCTACAATTTGAATTTTACTAGTATTACAGTTTATGCAACTTTTTTAGATCTTCCTTCTCATTTTTCTCATTTCATTTTCATTGGTGTAGATGAGCTGTATATGTCCTTATCAGGGCAATTTTCATCCTAATTTTTGCTCAGTCAAGATTACGATCTTATGTTCAACAAAGTTCTTCACAAAGCTACTGCCAGTAATTCGTCCTTGATCCTTCTTTTGTTCTTTATGTGCAAGTTCCTCAACCTTTTCACCATTACTTTGGAGTTTAAAGTCAACTTGGAGCTAGTGTATAACAACTGTACTTCTTTCTGACTGACACAGGTATTTTTACAATGCATAATTCTCCTTCAGGGAAATGAGAAAGGGTTACTTCTGCTAATCCTTTGTGTTAACCAGCATGCCAAGTTCTAGTAATTGGACCTGCCTATTTCTAATGAAGTAGCATCTTTAGAGCAGCTGAAGGTATGCTTTGCTGCAGATTGTGGTGTATATTTAAGAATACTTGTGTTAACTTTAAATATAATAACACAGACTAGCAGCATCTATGTAGCTCCACTTAGTCTAATTTTCTCTTGGGGAGACTCTTATCTTCTAAACAAGACATTGTAATTTTGCTGTTAATTGAGTAGTTCATTCTCCTAATGTACAAGGATATTCTTTCAAGTTGCTTGAGTGGTTGTTCTCAGTGTTGGCACTCTTCTCTGGGGTAAACCAGTTAGTACTAATATCCAAAGCTGTCATGGTTGGACTACTTTCTGTATGCTCATGCTAGACTCATAGAGCTTGGGTAGGTGCTTTGAATTGACAGAGCAACAGATGAATCCTAATCCTGAAAGTTTTGTGAAAGAATTTCCCCTTGGGACAGGTAGGGCAACTATTGTGCATTGGCAGAGGGTTGCTATGTGATATCTTTGTGCTTTACTTATTTTTATATTAGGCTTTTATGGTTTTCCTGTGCATAAAAGGGAATCGGAAACTCTTTGAGTACCTTTTCTGTAGCGATCAGGCAATTCCCTGAGTTTTTCTAAACATACTGTAGAACACCACCATACAAAATAAGCAAAACCATGCTAAAGTAGCTATGTTACCTTTTGGATGTATCTGCACGTGCTGTGTAGACAGAAAGGCTTGCTCAAGGCTCTCTACCATGTTTCTGTGTTGTACTGTCCACTGTCTTGGTTTGACTGAAAGTTATTATAAAGCATCTTAGATTTGTCAGTAATTGGTCTTCCTAGTTATACATAAAAGCTCCTTTTACAAAGCTTATTGGCATCAGCAAAGATTGATTGTGGAATTAAAGTTTATTCCAAACTTGGTTGTATAACTAAGTGTAAAAATGAGAAATAAAAGCATATCATTAGAGAAGCAAATATAATCAGGAAATTAAATAAAAAGATTTACACGTCCCTGATACAAAAGCAGCTGTTCTGTTTCTGTTTAGAAAACTGCTAAAAATCCAAGAGAAGATAATTTAGGAGGAAATGTTAATATAGACAAGAAATTTAGGTTTGGGTTTTTTTTTTTTAGATTTCTAATTGCCTCACTGAAGAATACTGACATATTCATAATGAACACCTATTAACTTGTTTTTTATCTTTTTTCAGTTAAAACATAGTAAAATTAGAAAGATTATATGAGAGAGAGAGAGAAAATGAAGAGAGACATGTTGGAAAGCCACAAATTAGTGAATAATTTAGAAGGAAAGGCTTTGTGCTTTTTATTTGTTTGTTTTTTTCATCCAAATCTACTGTGCCAACATTATTCTGATTGGTAGTTACTTTAATCTTATAGCAAGAGATATTTACTTCCAGAGTGTATAAAAAAGTATGTACTCAAATTCTTTAGAGATGCTTACAATGAAAAAGGAGGTAGGTGTGCAGATGAGTAATCCCATTTTCGGACATAACTTCTAATTTTGTTGCAGCATAAGGGCACACACCTCTGCAGTCAGAGGCAAACATTTGTGCCTAATTTTGGGTATATATTTCTATGTTATATTCTCTGTTCTATGTAAGTTTCTATGAAAAAATGATGTTTCTATAAGAAGATTATAGCCCAATGTAAATGTGGAAAATGGAGTTGACAGAAAATGTCGTTTGAGACATTTTGAGTGTTAGACTGTATTGCAAAATGGTAAAACCATTTGTTGATAATCTTTTTAAGGAGTAACTTTTAATTCAAATTCAAATTATTTTGATTTGAATGGATATTTGCAGTGTGCACATTTTAGCTTAAAATATTTGTATATTCATTCATAAAACTTTAGTTGCAAAACACTAGCAATTTTTCAGTAATGTGTTTTAGTAGTTTCAAATTATTCCAAAGAAAGTTTCTAATCTAATGAGTAAATTAGAAAACGTTAGGAAGCAAAAATATGTCTACTTGATATATGTAATTAATCAAGTACTAATTTAGGCCTACATATTACAAAACTTCTTTTACATGGAGTGACATTGAAAGAATTCATGCATACAGTTTTTGGAAGTTTGATGCACCATTTAATGTACTGCTTAAATGCAGAAGGATTTTTAGATGGCAAACTTTGTATTACAGAAGCTTAGTTTTGCTTAGACTATTTAGTGCTGTCAGTACTTCTAAAATGTTTTCATATAGAGTTAGCAAGGTGGAGGGGTGCAATTTATCAGATGTAGCTTATTTCTTCTGCTCAAATAAAAAGTTTTTATCAGAATTTAATATTTTAATTCAAAATTAATGATTTAATTCAAGACTTGTAATTCAGTCAAGTGAAGGAACAGCAAAGCAATTTTCCCTCCCCCCCACTATCAAGTTGAACTTTCAGAGGTGTTGCAGGAGTATGAAATATTTTCTTTTCATTGACATTATAATGACGCTTTGCAGGTGTCCTTAGACTCTAATCATCCAAGACGTTCACATATGCTACACACTGTGAACAGTCCCTTTGAAGTTAATTGGGTTTCACCAATTTACTCCAGCAGAGAGTGAAACCCTGTTTACTGAATTTTAAATTAAATATAAACACATTAAAATATAAAACTGTACTTTAACTCCTGGTATTTCTATTATGCATGTTGTAGGCTTTCTCAATTAAAACACATCCAATTAGATATATTTAAAGATGAAATCACTCTCTGAGGCATTGGGTGTAGAAATGGATTAAAAACTAATTAAATGTAGGTCTCTGGAGACCTAAATTACATTCCCCTCCCCCTAAAAGCAGATATATGTCTGAATAAGAAGGAGATCTGAAGGTTAGCGATAACCTCAGGGTTGTTGTTTTTTATTTACTCTCAGATTGCCTGGCATCGTCTAGCTTTTTCCTTCATACAAAATGTTACCTTCTTTTTGGCTTTTTAGAGACTGAAATGTGATTTCAGGTACTCCCAATGCTTTTATTGTTATTGAGGTTAAACAACATGCATTTTTGAAAGCTCTTTCCTAAATAAGGTGAGAAAACTACAGTTGAAATTTTCCAGAGGAAAGGAACGTAAGCCAAAGCGTGACACTATAACCAGAATAGCCCCATCAATGAGCAAAATGAAAGCATCAGAACTGTCAAAAAAAGGCATTTTATTTTCCCAGGTGCAATTGTGGATGTCTGCTTGGGGGTGAGCAGAATTTGCATTGATTGAATGACTTTGCAGAGAAAATTTCATTACCCAGGCAACTAGTTTAAAATTAAATTGGACTAAAATTAAATTTATAGTATGTAATGGGCCAGATCGTATGAGATTTCAACTGAGTAGGAACGGGGCATTCAGGATTGCTTGGAGCTTAGCCCAAAGTCACCTTAACTCAATTTATGTAACTTCTACTAGTGGAAGATGGTGCACGTTTATTAAGGATCACCATTGTCTCTATACCTGGAGGATATAAATCTGTATAGTCAGAATTAAAAAGACTGAAATATTTTCTAAGTGATATTAAAAAGTGAATCTCATGCAGTGAAGCATGGTGCATGGGGTAGAATAAAGGTCTTATTCAGCCGAAGGTGGTAAAACCTCAAATTAGTTTCAAGATGAAGTGTAAAGTTCCCATGTGTTGGATACAGACAGTGGGAGAGGTTGGAGAGGGGCACAGGCAGAATGGAGAGTAGCTGTCAGGGCATCTTCCAAAACTGCAGCTGGAAGTAGCTTGTTCCAAACTTGTCTTAAGCTCAAAGTTATTTGATTGCTATTATGCCTGTGCTCATGAAAAGCAGATAGTGAATCAAGGAATCACAACCAAGATACGTCCAGGAGAGTAAGTTGTGATTTTCAGTGTCACTGTATGTATTAGTCTGAAATAAAATTTATGCATGTAAATTATACTTGGAATTGTGGCAGCACTTCAGTCTTTTTTTCAGAAGGGGTAAATACTTTGCTTACATTTTAAACAGTACCAAAGTGTCCTTTTGATCCCTGTGGGTCTGATCAGATTTTACTTATTTGTGCCATAAGAATGTCAGCACTTCCCAAGCTATTTGCACAATCCCTAATTTAAGATCTTCATAAGAATACAGTCTAAAAATCACAGGTAATCCTCAAAAGGGCAGTGTCATTGGAAAGGTTTGCATTTGATTGAAATACCAGAAGGAGAAAATAAGTGTATAAGGGTACATTTGTCCTCAGGTTGCAATCACCTGTGACAGCAACATCCCTGATAATGGTCTTGTCTGGCAATGGACTCCTAGCTCCCAGATAGCTATTTAAATTGGTCTTGGAGCAAATATATTGGTATGACATTTTTACTTCATTTCTGTACAAAATCTCTCTAAAACTATTAATTGTTTTGTTACAATGTTTATTCCTGTTGCAATGCCTTTTTTTTTTAGCTCTATCTTGAATACTTTACTGTTTAGCTACTTGTGAGGCATTTGCAGTAATTTCAGTGAAGTCTGCAAACCATGAACATTTCAGTTTGGAAGGAGAAGTGATTGACAGACCAGCACCCTGATACTAATGCTGAGGGGGGCAGGGGGTATTTCTTTATTAACCTAATGTAGTTTTGGAGCTGGAAATGCAGCAAGGGATCTGCTTTGGAATTAATGTATTTAGTGAGAAGAGTCTACTGGCATATATCCCTGGCATGCAGCAAGACAGTGGAAGATGTGCTGAATGAGGAAGGTTTCCTGTGAGTCTATAACAGTTCTGGCAAGTGTATTTGGGAAGTTCCCCCAAAGCAGCATCTCCATCACTGAATTAGATTTGAAGAGTAGTGGCATCTCTTCACTGACACTGCCTGAATGTTTTAGAGTCTAATTTCTGGATGTTGTTGTCTTCTCCTTTCATTATCCTTCCAAATTCTCTAGAAGCTTTGCGAATTGTCTAGTCGTGCACACAACCCATGAACACCACCAGCAAGGGACACAAAATTGATACAGAAAATCTTTTCCCCCGCTACATGGGAGAGTCCTTTCTTGAAAATTTCCTGGATGATCCTAAAGTATATAGTGCCACATGACTGAAGTCAATGGTTAATCAAGTTGACTTTAACGGGTTAGAGTCTTGTACATCATTTATGCTATGTCAGACCTATTTTAATGTTTACATGTTTAGTATTCTCAAGTTGTTATATTTACACATCCATGCAGCTGTCCATATATGTTGATGCTAACCTGAGAATACCAAGTTGTTCAGACTATGCTTTGGGCTGTAATGTAGGGTCTTAAGGTACAAAATAAAAACATTAAAGGTGGATTCTTGTTCTTCATGTGATTAAACGTGATTCCCATTGTTACTATAGTGTGGTTTTTAATCTTTTGTGTGATACTTTAAGGGAATCTGCTGAATAGAAACCGTAACACTATTAATTTAGTGTAACACTAAGCCTCAGGAGCAAATGCTAAATAACATTTAGTAATGGCTTTTATAAAAAATTTATGGAGCTCCTTATGTGTACTTTTCACTCTTTTTCAATGCTAATGTTATTATACATTAACACTCAGATGTTCTTCCTCATGATACAATAGCTACAGCAGTCTGCATACGCAGACTCCAAATAACTTCAGTTAATGCTTGTTGAAGACAATAGAAAAATTTCATGGCCGTTGTATCAGATCCTCTACAAAACCAGCTTAAAATACTGATGCACCACTTTTCCATATGTCTCTATTCTTCCAGATGAACTATGTATTCTTGAACAAGAATTAGTATGTTATGTGTATTCTGTCCCCCCACACAGGGCGGAAAAAAGGGAAATATTTGTCAATGTGCCTAAAGTAGTGTTTGTACTGAGTGTAAGGAGCAGAGAGTGAGGTATTTCTGTTATA
The DNA here is from genome assembly GCA_013401065.1 of Cepphus grylle. Lineage (NCBI taxonomy): Eukaryota > Metazoa > Chordata > Aves > Charadriiformes > Alcidae > Cepphus > Cepphus grylle. The sequence continues at coordinate 2,224,198 of VZUD01000048.1, forward strand.
TTTTAAGAAGTTCACTGGGCAACTGGTCATAAATGATTATTCCATAAGGCAGGAGGAGGAAAAACAACGTAATACAAGGCCTGACCAATGCTGTTGAAAGCAGTTGATTCAGTGGTCTCTGACTCGAGTTTTTTTCCCATTTTCTTGTAGCTGAGTGAAGGATATTTCTAACTCCACAAGATATGTATGCATGCTCACACAAATTATAAGGCAAGTGGGTATTCAAGATTCCACTCTGCAAATGGTTCTGGGGACATGTTTGTGCACAGTGTTCTTGTTAAGTCTGTGAGATTGGGAAGATTTTGTTTAAAAAGTATCTGACTTCTTATGAATGAAAATGTAGAATGGAGAAGGCTTTTCTCAGAAAGAGGATACTTGAAGTTAAAAGACAGGGTGAAAAATGCTGGAAAGAAGGAGTTTTCAGTTGGAAGTCCAGTCAATGAATTACTTATTAGTTGGACAATGCACTCAGTAGAACAGTAGCAGGAAATTTTCTGCATTAGATAACCTAGTAGGCCTTCCTCAGGAGATTTCTATGATGTGTTATAGATTGCTTTGCTCTGGTTTCCTAAGAACTAGGATTTGCAATTCTTACTGAAATGTTTTTTTGAATACTGTAGGTCAAATTTCTGATTAGTATGTGTGGTTTTGAGACTTCTCTGTAATGACAGGTTTGACAAAATTGTATATAATGTTTGTTGTTACCTATATTCAGATATAATTTATCAGATTATTATTTTAGTGCCTGTGACAAGTGAGGTGCAACAACATTTATATTCATTTGATTTTTATTTATCTTCTAATGGAAATGACATTGTACTATCCTACATGGTGGATTCTTCAAAATGGAATAATTTGTACCAGAGATAACGGAGACGGGAGGAAGCTGAAATCAGTTTTTATATTCTCTATGACCAATGCCAAATGCTCATCTAAGGTAGACGAGGCTTCTACGTTTATTTTAGTGCTAGATCATCCACTTCACTGGACTACTGTTTTAACAAAGGCAAGTTTCTCAGCCGGCAAGTATCAGATCTTTAACAGCCTTTTCATTTTTCAGGAGTATAGTTTACTAATTGCACTATAAATATGCAAGTATTTATTACATCAGTTGTATTGATTCATGAAAATAGCAGTTCCAGTGCAGATTTTAAAGATTTTCTAAATAATCAAAAGGTTTCAAGTGTTACTGAACTATGAAATACCAGTAGGTATGTACATTTTTGTCTGGGAAGTGGAGCTTTGTTTTCCCTACCTTGCAGCTCTGAGTTAGTAACTGATTTATCAAAATTAAGTTGCACATTTACTTCTTGAAGCTAGTCTGTATCTGTCTGTCCAAAACAGAGGGCAAAAGGAGGGAGAACAAGTGCATCTCTAAACCTGTCTATCACAGGAATCTAGTTTCATGAATAAGCCACATAAGTACTTAAGCATTGCCTCTAGTTCGTTTTTTTTTTTCCCTTCATAGTGGTTATCACTAAATTTATAGATAGAAGGGCTGTTGCTTCATCCAGCCCATCATCCCTGACAGCTCACGTTTATTCTCTGAAGTTTCTGTTGTTGCATTTTGTTTAGCACTAAAAGGTCTGTAATAGGCGACCTACCTCCTCCTCTACTCGCATTGTGAGTAGCAACCTCCTTAGATGTTGTAGTCCCTCTCCTGATTCACTGCAGTGCTTGTGGCACCTGCAAACAGGTTTTTCAGCTCTGGTGTAATAAATGAGCATGCTCTGTGTTACTAATGGAAACAAAAACAAAAAAAAAAGAGTGAATTAAGACTTACTGTACAGTTGATATTGCCCACAGGAAATGCTGTGGAGGGTAGTAGATACCTCTTCTTCTTTGTGATTGTTTATCAGTTTCTGTCAGCAGTTGAAAACGGAGATATAGCATAGCCGTGAGCATGACCATTTAGCAGGGTTTTGCAGCAAATTTAAAGTCCATGCAGACATTTGAATATGACTTACTTTCAGTGTAATTTTTAAGAATAAGAGGAGCCAGTGGCAGTTTAATGTAAAACACAGAATTAGACTTGGCTCAGTGACCAGAACTCTGGATTTTGCTCTCCCAGTTGAAGGTTCAATTGCTAATGTACAGAGAGCCACGCTCCTGCTCTTTGCTCCAACAAATCTGGAATACATTCCTGTATCGCTGTTCCAATGGGGGGGTTGAAGAATGCCTCCATCCAAAATATAACCTACACGTGTGTCCTATTGCCAGCCAGTAGGCTAGATCCCAACCCTGAGAGCCTTCCAGCTGGCCTGTTGCCTTTTCTTTGAAAAAGAGGGGCAATGGCCAAATAGCTGTGAATGATGAGAGTTGGAGGCTCGCCTCCTCAGGGACGGAGGGGGTTCAGCTGGAGGCACATCCACAACTATTCATGCATGTGGTTTGTTTTTTATGGTCACTGCCACATCAGTAAAGTCTGTAAAGAAGTGTTACATGACTGAGACTCAGCTGATGTGGCTGCAGAGGTGGAAAACCTTTACTGTCGGTAGGGCGATCAGTAGGGAGGGGAAACGGGAAAATTTGAGTCTTGGTACAAAACTGAGAGTGGTGACGCAGAAGTGTAGAGACAAAGAATAAGCAAGAGAATGTTGTAATCTCCCTGAGTTCAACTATAACTACAAAACACTATAAAATAGTATATTTACTTTTTCTCTTTTTCTGCACCAAGAGAAATGGAAAAAGTTTAAGCATTTGTAAATCACATTACTTGCCTCAGGAAACTGAAATGGTAATGATGTGTCTTTTCATAGTTATTTCAAACTGCTCATGTATGTGTTAGCTGACGTTGGCATAAGTAAATTGTTTCTCTGTGGTGTTTCATCTTCTTGGTTGTTCAGAATTCAGCTTAATTCTCAATTTGTCTGCTTTATGCAGGCATGTATATCAGCATGAAACTGTTCACACTCATTTTCTCCCAGTCTCACTGACACACTTCCATATGGGCATTCACATTTAACTAATATACTCAGATAATATCATGTACCCTGAAGCTGTATTGACTATATTATCGATTTTGTACTGTCATTTAGAGTTAGGCTTAGTTTTGTATGTCTCCTTACATCTATCTGTCAGGAATAATGCAATAGGATAAGGATATACTGTCTGATTTAGCAGAGATATTTTAACACAGTGAAACTGTTAAGATATTTACATGACCTAATTATTTTACTGATGTTCATTCTGCTTTTTTTCTCTTAACCACTGCCTGTCTTTCTTGGTTTTATCTTTACTAAATGCTATAATAAAATATTCATTTATTTTACTGCTGAATTTGGTATTCATCTGCTAAGAGCTCTGTAACAAAAGAGCTGTTCCCTTCCATTTTCATAAATGTTGATACCTTGTGTGGAAGTGGTAGTGATTCCTACTTTGCAAGACTGTGTATGCCAATAGTGAATATAAGCAACTAAAACTGTATCATCAGTTTGGCATTTTTCTTTAACTGCATTTTATTTTCTTGGGATTAGAGTCAAGTTTATATTTACGGTATGCGAACACAGGGTCCAATTACCCAAAAGGCTTAATACTATCTGATTTCTTAAGTTATTATTTTCTGTAAGCATTAGTTTCAACATTTATTTCTGAAGTCATTAGGTTTTTAATCTTTTTTCCTTTTATCTCTTGAACTATTGAAAGTTTCATGATATACCAAATCTCCTTTTCACTTCCGTACCACTCCTTTATTTTGGGATAGCTTCCAACTTTCTCTTTGAGGTATCCTAGATGAAACTTCACAATTAGAATATCATGCATTATCAATGAAAATCAACTACAGGAAAATCTTGACTGCTGAAAAGTACGAAGTGAGAACATTTCAGGGCTGAAGTAAGCAAGATTTGAAGCTTCAAAGAAAGGAGGAAGGATAGAGAGGGTCACTAACTGGAACAAGCTTAAATGATGCATGTCAGCAGTAGAAATAGGAAACTTCAGAAACAATTCTCTCTGAGACACACTGTAGATTGTAGTACATATAGAAGAAGTAATTGTTTAGAAAGGATGAAGGGCCTGTGGTCTGTCTAGGCCAAGAGGAGGAGTAAGGTGGGGGGGATATGGCATTGGATATTCACTTCTACGGGCTGCTTTGGAGCTTGCCTTATTTAAGGAATGGTGGGTCACCCTTCAGATCCCAGCTAGCAGGTTATCGGTTAATCCTGCATAAGCATAGAGAGGTTGAAACTTGCATCCATTGCAGCCCATAAGGAAGTTTACCCTTCTTCCATGCTTAATGTAAATGAACACTGTGTGAAAAGCAAAGAAATACCCCTTGCCTTGCTGGAATCAGCAGATCTATTGTATGGCAATTAAATTTACAAGATTAAGCTTTTTACTGTTTAAAACATTCTCTGCAGCTTTATTCTTTGTATTGTGGGAATTGTGAGCTGTGTCATTAATAGCTATTTTTCTTATTTAACCAAAAGTCAAGAAGTAGTTAAAAGTATTTGGGGAAAACACCAAAAGGCTACCTAGCAAAAAAGAAAACAGAAGAGAAACACTGAAGCTGGGTTAGAGATTAAGGAGAATTTAGGTGTGTTCCAAATATTATGTAAATACTTCAGTCAGTTTTTGATAAGGATGCTAATCATGTATCTGAGGCTAGTAGTAGGGACCACATGGGAATGATAATAGAAATTTTTCTATCCAAAGTGGGTCAAAATTTAACTTATATTCTGTACTGAAATCAGGAGATTTAGGGAATCTCTGCTGCAAAATAATGACACGTGAAATCATAAATCCACAAGACATAATTTTTAATGGATCTGTCAATGCCACTTCAATGACTGGAAAAAAGAAACATGGCCCCAATATGGAACAAAATAGAGTTGAATGAGAATGCTTCATCTCCTTAGTATGACTTCAGTACTACAAAAAGTTATATTTTGATGGATGTCATGGATAAACCTAAAGTAAAAGGCAGGGGGAGGGAAGGGGGGTGGAAGAGATAGATTTGATCCCTCTGTAGATTATTTCAGACTAATTCAATGTTCCCTTCCTTTAGATTCCTTTAGAAGAACAATAACAGGGTAATTGGGTTTTTATATGATAGCCATATAGGAAACCTGATTTAGCCATTTTTTATATAGTATCATATCTGATATAGTGTTAAAGTATAGGACGGTACTATTTATTTAAGGTGGTAATAGAATTGAAAGCTTGATAAATCGCTTGGAAGAGACAGTAAAATGTGTCTTTGGAAGTGGGAGTCCGTGGGTTGGACAGGGTTTTCCAATAGTGTTGTTTGGAGAATAGCTCAAGGAGACGTTGCCAGATTTGATTTTGAAAACAAATTTTTGCCCACAACAAACCCAAACTAAGGAGGTCTTTTTAGGTGGTGTTCAGCAGTTGTACTTTTCCTGCAAGCTGGTTTCTCATTCATTTTTTCCTGGACCTGCTGAAAAATCAAGAATGGGATCTTCCCTTTAAAGAAGTCAGTATTTTGATGTTGCGATGCTCAGAAACAACGTGTAACAACTCTGGGTCACTGTTTACATTTCTCAATACACATCACCAAACACTTTGCAGCATTAGTTTAAGATGAATGTACTACTGCTTTTTCATGCAAAAATACTAATCAAATCTCTTGTTTATGTTCATTATCATATTGATATAAAATAAGCCATTATACTGACAGAAATATTTTGCAGAAATATTGATTATATAATTTCTGGAAGTTCTTATAGCAAAGAAAACCTGTCTTAATTTTTGCCCATTATAATTACCAACTAAAGACATTTTTCACAGTATCTAGTCTGTTAATTAATGATGATACTGAAGGATGGGCATCTGATAATGGAACCTAATTTGCATAAGATGTCTGCTAGAATAAAAGAGCATCTTCCTTTGTAAATCCACTATAAATGAGCATAAACTAAAAGATTAGGTTTAGATCTTCAAAACCACCTAAGGGATTCGTGACTTTGAAAATCTCAGCCATAATATGTACTGCTATAAATGAGAGCAAAACAATTCAAATGCATAACAGCATGGGGAGAAAAAATTAACATGTGTAAATAATTTAGAAATGAGGCTGTTCTTTGGAGGACTAGCTATATTAGCTTCATCATAATAGCTGTTCTCTTGAACATTGCTGGGAGCTGCTGCATTGCAATAACAGTTCATCTGGACCCAAGAAATGCCTCTGTACTCTGATTTGCAGGCGTTCTTTTGGTAACATAAGAACTCTCCCACACAGGGAGGTGGAAAGATGTGACTGCCTGTGGTGAGAAAAATATTTGTGTCTTCATTTCAGTCCCTACAGTGAGAACATTTGGGAATTTGAAAGGTTCAGGAATGATAAATAGGAAACTTTCATCGGGGTTGTTTTTTAGACTATACTCAGAAATAGCAGTTGTTATTGAAAGCCTTCTAAATTGCATTGAATGTCTTTGTAATGTTCTTATAAGAAGGTAAATGAGATATTATTCAGACGCTCATATTTATTTTGTCTTTAATATAGCATAAAAGCTATCTTAAAAGGGCTATGAGACAGGGAAAGAAATCTGTGGATCTTTGTCTTACCCAGTAAGAAACAGAAACTAGACTGTTGCAAAACTTGCTGCAATTTAGACAACCCCATTTCCATCTTTTAATGAAGGGTAGTATCTTCTTTCCTTCTGCCTTTCTACAGTAATGGATACAAAACAAACATTTTGCAACTGCTCACACGCCTGAAGTTAAAGTTGACTAACACATTCTCAGTAAATGCTCATGTATTTTTATCTGCTGCCATTCATTTACTCCTTTTAGAAGTTCTTTTAAAGAACATTGCAACCCTGTCTCCCACAAAATTTCATTATAAGAAGCTGGTGCTGAATCTTTTCCACTTTACCCCAACACTTTTCTTTCAGAAAGATTTCATATTGCTTTCTGTTCTAAACTATTTTTTTTTCTGCATGACTGTTTAACATTATTTAGTATGAGTTAGCAACAGAGTACCAGTGTACAGCTCACCATATATTGTTGGGAACTCTTGAGATTTTTGTAGGGTTTTTTTATTGCTTCCTAAAGGGTGCTTGCAGCTGTTACATGTATGATGATATCTGTTAGTCTCTGTTCAGTGATTACTATGAGTTTCTTCAGTTACAGACTGAATTCTAACCTAAAGGAGGCTGATTGTTTTTTCTTTTCTGTTTTGAAGTTTGTTTTTTCTCCACATTCTTCTAAGAAGCAGGAGAAGAAAGGTGGTACAAAGTGTCATCTAGTGAGGAAAAATAGGTAAAAGCATGACATGGTATCGCCTTCTCATCCATTCTTCCCTGGACCTGTCAAACATCATGCAAAACAGATGGCAGAGGCAGCACATTGCCACGGGAGAGCTTTTGATCTTTGGTGCAGACTTTCATAGAAAAATTGTCCAATCACCTTGTGAGCAGGCAAAATGCCATAACAACAGATGAGAAGGAGTGTGAGTAGCCATATATCTTATCTGTTTGTTGAGCTGAGACTGTCCAAAGGGCTTTGGGTTCAAATAAACAGTTTGCCTGTACTTGGTGCAAAAAAGGGACAAGAAGGTGATTCAATGCTAAATATATTCTTCCCAGTTCCAATTGACATTGGAAAAATCCTCTTTGATATAACTTAGAGCAGCATAAAAATAAATTTGTTAGCAATTGGATTTCATGGTTTTTTGTTTCCCAAAATATAGGTCTGCTCTGATATCGTGTCACGCTACCTCTCATGTTCCCTTATGATGAAGCTGCAAGTAGGATGCCACCACAATGTGAACGTTCACTTACAAAATCTGTGTGTGTCAAGCTTCTGGATTGTTCTGTCAAGCTTTATGGTTCCTTGTGCAACAAGCAGAAAAATAAGGTTTGGTTTCATAATCAAGATCCTTAGACTCTATTTCAGTGCATTTTAGTTAGTAATGCACGGTGGTATTTGAGATTCTGCAGACATCTTTTTTTCCTATCATGGTTTTGTATTCCAGGCTTGTTGATAAGCATTTATGTTCAGTGCACAATGAGAGTGGGGTTTTAGCTTTGGATAGTCATATTCAAACAAGAGGGGAAATAAAGACATCTGCCTTACATGCCATGTATTCTTGTATAATAAGACTTTCCCAGTGAAGAAAATGGAACACTTAATGACAGTTTCCATAACAGTAGGGCTTTCAATCTCACTTTGGTTTTGCAACATAGTATTAAATACTTACATAAATGCTGTTCAGAAGCAAAGCACAAATTCACATTGTCTTACTGCTTCTTCATATGGAGTGAAAATTCTTATGGCACCCTGTTCAAATTTTTTTTCAAGTGTGTAATTCTAAGTATAACATTATTAAAAAAGCTTGAAGATTTTAAAGATTAAGCCTGTGTGGTTCAGTAGAAATGTAATTTACCTCAACAGAAATTGCTATGAAAAAATCAGAGAATTAAATAGAACTTGCAAATGTTGCTATAGGCTATTGAAGCACTTTATCAAAGCATATAATTTTCAGTGAAATTATGAAAACTTTCCAGAAGGATAAATCAGAGATCAAAAATAATATAACTTGAAAATCTTACTCATCTGCGAAAACTGTATTTACTCCTTTCAAAGACATATCCACGTAAGAATTTTTTAATAGCAATTTTACTATTGAACTTCATTATTTTATTATGAGTCTTAGCATCTTTACTTTTCAATAACCAGCTTGTAGAATTAGCTAATTATTTTGATAATTTTA
>VZUD01000048.1:2235326-2253032 GCA_013401065.1 Cepphus grylle
CAAACAAACAAAAAAGAGATATTTTTGGATAACTTTAGTGTTTAATACAGTCTCTGGTGAAACCTTCCTGGAGCAGACAATGGAAAGTCATCTCTTTACCTCACTTGTTTTTTAAAAACATACATCTTTTCTAATATTCATAGTTCTAAAAGGCTTTAACGTTGAATCTCTTTAAGAAAGGAATTAATACAAAATTCATGAAAAGATGAGGGGGTTTTGTGCGTCCAAAAGTCTTTTCAGTTAGATCAAGTATATGCAAAGCAAACCTGTAAGACAATGGCTGTATTCAGTTTGATACCATTTTGATTAATTCAAAAGATTTTTCTTACTGCCTTCTAGAGAGACCATGGAGATGTGAGAAATGACAATGCCATTAGAGTTTATGTGTAGGTCCACATTTAACAAACTTGGCAAGCATGACGAGGAATACTTCCCTGAGTACTCTGCTGAAAGAGACCCTTAGTTCCCATCCTTGAGATCGGTGCACTTAAATAATGCTTTGAAATCCCTCTGCAAATGGAAATTGATTACAACAGCTGTAAGTGATTTGGCTTTCCCTGTATATTCAAGACATCTTTTTTTTTTTTTTTTCTGTATTTTTTCTGGAAAGGTAATGTAGGTCAATGTTTTAGTTAATTCACAATGTGTGTAAGCTCTGAACCTCAATTTAGAAGGGAACAGCACTCTGCAACCTCATTTAGTGGTGCATCCTTTAAAATGCCAGTTTTGGAAGGGGATTATGAAATAATAGACAATAAATAGGAAAAATATATGTTGGTATTATTTTAGTACATACATTAAATACATATAGCTAAATATGAAATTGCGTTATCTGAAGTAACAGATCCATTGATACAGTGAATTTGAATGCAAATGGTGACATTTTAATAGCATAATTTTACAGATGTAATTCATTCCCACTAGGTGTCCTGCCAAAATTTTATGTAGCAATGTAATACTGAATCATCTGTATTAGTGCTAGGTGGTATTCTTGTCTGGGTGCATCAGTGCCAAGACCACTCCTCCCTTCCCACCCTGCCACAGTCCTGCTTTTCTGGGCTTGTCTTGCCTTCCCCTCTGTCACTTCTGCTCTCATTTTGCCTTTCCCCTGGTAAAGGTCCTGCCCCTTGGAGCAGCAAAATTAAATTGTTCAGAAGACTTGAATCACCTTAGATTGAATCAAAATGGCCTAATCTAACTCTATATAGAGGAAGGTTGACCTATCTGTACTATAGTACAATTTTATCTGAAAGTTACTTGTGTTACTTCTGCAGATCTTACAAGTTACTGATTAAAGCTCAATGATTCTCAAGCCAATCCTGGGGCTGTCTAATCTTATTTTTCCTCCTATCCATATTTCAAACTTCTGGCATTTTATCTAGCTATATTGAAAATTTAAAGTTTGTTCTCAGGTTTCTAAGTTTTACTTCCTGCTTAGTTGTCAATATTGTTGTTCTGTTGTTTTGGGACTATCTTGCTGATGAAAGTGCATTTCTTTTCATAATTTGTCTCTGAAACATGTTTCATTTTTGGTGCAGTAGCCAATAAAATATGTACAGCATTATGAATATTATTTGAAAAAATAAATGCACCTGATTAGCTGCCCAGATAAAAGAAAAGTATTATGCTTTGATTGCATTTATGACATTTTTCATAAATATATGTAGTGACTAGGGGATTTTGATTTTTTTTGCAGAAAATATCATATACATAGTAGAGAATTTTGATCTTGTTAATGTATGCAAAACAGAAACTTTATTCTAAAAGCTATACTCTACTTGTCATTGAAAAGAAGGTATGCCTCATTATTTGTAAATAATAGATGATGGATCAACACTTTCATAACAACTTTGAACTTCATGAACTGTGAATGGGGTTCATCTCAAGCACTAGAGGCAGAAATATGCAGGTATAGTGCTAGGATTGTTTGAAAAATAAGAGTCATGAGCAACCTGTGAATAAAACAAAAAAACTGAATGCAATAAGTAGATAACTTGCTAGAAATTATTTCAGTTATTTTTAGTGCTAGGCCAAATTTGATTTGCACATATATGTGACTTAATAGAACAGCTCAGGTGTTTAATATTAAGCATAAGATTAAGTGCTTCACTGGATCAAGACCCCGTTTGATAGCACCTTGTCCTCTGGGCTATGCTAATTCATTTTCTGGCTGATTGCAGTGGCCTATAAGGAGTGTGAAATTGCTTTCCATTGGAATTTTTTCACTGTGATAGCGATGTGTGCATATTTTGAAGGTTATCAGCTTGGGATTCATAAGCTGTGGTGCAGTGAAATTCTCCTCCCCATATTTCTTTCATGAACCACGATTTATACATTTTAGCTCTATTCAGGGATGAATAGAAGCAGCAGTTTTCTGTCTCATTTTCTGGAGTTCTTGAAATTACTTTTCAAGCTGGGACATGTTTTGAGGGGTTTCTGCCAAATCAGCTGTTACTTAGAGGTTGTTCGAGATTTCGGAAACTTCTGGGTTTAGTGACATAATCACTATGGGTTTATTTTTGAAACCTGTTAGTTGAGGGGATGCAATGAGATAATTTCTTTATCATCTTACTGAATCCTTGTAATATAAATTGTTGAAGCCTCATATCTGAAAGGGGTTTATTTATCAGACCCAAGAAACTTCACCATTGTCATCTTTGCCTCAGACTATGCCAGGCTGTGTAACCAGCTGAGAATAGGAAGGGTAAAGGGACAGCCAACCCCCTGCCCCCCAATTTTTTTTCTGATATATGAAATACTTAAATAGGTTCTGTTCAGTTTCTTGGCAAAACAGCTGTTTCCCAAATGTGCCATATGATTTGCAAAGCGTGCTGCTGCCCTTGCTGAAGGAGAGTCAGGACCAAGAGACTTGTTGATCTGCACTGCACATCTGTGGTTAGGAATAAAAAAGTTTCTCCCCTCGTGTTTTGGAGGAGTCATGAGCTGGTCAAAAAGGGAATTATTGTGAGAAAGGAGCTTCATTTCTAAACATCTTTACAGGAAGTTCATCTGTGTGCATGTTGGCTTTTACATTTTATGAAGGATGATTGATAGAGTCATAATTCAGCATTAATCTCTAGCCATTTTACCACATCAAATTAAGGAAGCTTGTGAGAAAAGGGACCTATTCATGCCAGTTGTTTGCATTTGGACACTGTCATGACTGTCAGTTGGTGGCCTGTCTATGTAGTTAGCAAAAATCAGATATATGCCCTTCTACTGTATACTTCTGGCTTAAGATGTTTATTTCACTTAGAGAGAGGAATTCCCCTACAAGGGGAATAAATGGTGTGCAGAGGGATGAGAAAGCAGCTGGAGGAGTGTTTTTTCCTCCAGCTGGCCTGCTTGCTCGAGAAACAAGAGCGGTGTTTACAAACTCCAGTTTGACTAGCTCTTTGAAATGAGCAGACAAACCCATGAGTTCAGTACATGCTGCAGACAACCTACCTAATGCTTGAAAACCTTTATTCTGTGCAGGTTGTGTTGAAGAGCAGTTGAACTTCAGTCTTCCAAAACTGCAGCTGAATCCTAAATGTCACCACATTTGAGGTCCACAGTCTCAAGTGCTCTAAATCTTTTACAGTCATTAGCTTTCTGGCATTTGTGTCAAAATGCAGAGTATTATATATTACCAAGAACATGAGCCTTTTTTTTCGCAGAGAAAACTGCACGTTTGAATTTCCGTCCAATCTACTTGAGAATTTTCATTTTCAAATAATATGATTCTTTAGAACAGGTTATTCTTTATTGTGCCTTCTTGCACAGCTTTGTAACCTTCCAAGTTTTCTTGTAAGAGAAAACACATCTTTAGTTTTAGATTCTCATTTTGCCTTTTATGCCTTTCATTCTCTGCTCACAAAATCAGTCAAACTGCTAGACAGCACCAGCTGTCTCCCAGGGATCTAAAACTCTTTCTTAGTGCTCAGTAGGAGATCAGCTGCAGACCAAGAATAACAGGAAATACATTATTTATGTGCTCTATTCCTTCTGAGCTGGCAGCTCCATGATTCTGGGAGGTGTAAACCGTATTGAATTTTCCACGTCTCAATGTAAATTGCAACGCGCTCTTATTAAACATTCTGTAAGTCCTGAAAATATTTCTGTTATTGGATCATCTCCATCTTTTTCTCTGTTCTCTCTCTCTCCTTTCTTCCCCTTCTTTTGCTATCTTCTAAATAGGTTATTTATGCTATTCTGCAAAACTTAAGTTGATAAATTCAACCTAATATTTGCTTTAAGATTCTCCCCATTCCTGTCCTCGGATAAAAAAGAAATGTTTTCATACTGTGCAGACCTGAGATGTCCCTAGGACAATCCTTACAAAACTGCTGGATAAATTTGGCTATGCCCAAGTGTCCTTGACCAGATCTGCTAGTGATGGCCATGAGATACGGCACTCTTTGCAGACATATTGACAGGAGGAATGTGTGTACAAACATATTTTGACTTGTCATTTCCACATATGTCATAAAACCAGAACAAAATAAAACCTCCATAGCTGTCTGCAATATTGATTTCCCTTGTTCAGTTCAACCTAAGCTGCTTAGTCTTTTGTAATAAACAGAGTAAACACACTGGCAGTACGGTTGCCCTCCTTGTGAAAGGCCAGTGAAGACCCTGCATACAGCTTCAGGCATATTTGGGCCTTGTTTTACTCTTTAAAATAGCAACAAGGCAAAGATTTCTAGCTACTGCGTATTCAGACTGAATAGATTACCCCATACACCTGTAATTCCATGCCCTCTAACCTGATGGGTGTCATGATTTGTTTGAGCACATTGGCAAAGGGTCAGATTATACTGTGGGAGAAGAGTTGAAGCAGTTTCTGACATAATTCCAGCATGAGACATGAAATATATTTCAGGAAGAACATTTTCTGTCACGAGTTGGATCAATTTCTATAGTGGTGTAAGGAATGCATGTTTGGTTTTCAGGTTTTAGTTAGCATTCCAGTGATCTTGATGGGCTTATTATGCAGTTCAACTCTACCTCTCACAAATGACATGTTTGTAAAACAGGCTGCTGCTTTTCTGTGCTATGCAAGAAGAAAAAAAAGCTTTATCTGTCACACACAGAGCGAGCTGCTTCTCACCCTCTTTAAAAATCTTTTTGGAGTATGGCAGTCAAAGAGTAGAGGTGATATGCAAGCCAGGTCTCTAGCCACTCATTTTTTGGGTTATGCTTTCTGAGTTTTTAGAATGATGACAAGACTAATCTGACCTTTTAAATATAAAAGCATATTTGTAGTTCTCTGGTCTGTGAAGGTAGTCCTCAAAATATAAATTTTATGTTGGCACTTTTTCTCCCTCTTCCCCCCACCCTTGTTCTCCTTCTGCTTTCATTTTCTCCTTGGCCTGATCTATGTCCTTTCTCTCTGCTGTGTTACACTCTCTCTCCTATGTTCTTTTTGGCTGTCTTTTACTAACTGCCAGATATTATCTCTCTCTATATAGAGAGCAATTTGATGTATTTTACTTCAAAAGCAAGCGCTGTTTGACCAAAACCCATTGTGTTAATGAAAAAGCAGAGAAAAAACTCTTTCTTCCTAATCAATATGATGAATCCTGGCTATTGTCTGGCTATTAAACCATAGTAATAAGGCCATAGTGTTTAATGGTTATGTCCAAATTAGCAGTAGTGTGATTTTTCTAAATCTTTTTAGCTGCCCTATGAAAAACATTGAAAAATATATATGTCCTTTTTTTCTGAAATGAGATGCTTTGTCCCATTTGACGCTGAGCAGCAAACCGTTTTATTTGTGTTGTGCTGTTGTTTGTTCATGTTGATTCACGTGCCTATTTTACCACAAATGTGAAGATATTTGACCAAAGCATACCTGTCCCAGCCTACCAATACTTTGGAAGAAAGCCACAATTTGTCAGTGTGCCTGAAGTGAAGATCAAACCTGTAGGCATCAGAACTAGTGGCAGATTAATGTCACGCTGGTGCACAAATCCAAGCCTATAAAAGCACAGATTAGATACATACTTTCTCTCTTCCTTGTGGTTTAAAGTTTTGGAATTTTTTAAGAAACAACATAGCTGAATATTGAAAGAGAATTCCTCCCTGTCTTGTAATTTTTTACTCTGTTTCTTTATTCAGCGCCTCTGGAGATAAAATGGAAGACAGGAGCATTCTTTGGATATGATTTTCAGTCAATTCTTTTATCCCTGTTTTCTTAGGAAGTTTTCTGTCCCAATACTTCAACACATTGAAAACATCACAGGGCAATAAATCCTTGGATTAAATCTTAACTTCACTGAAGTCAGTGAGAATTTTCCCCTCATTGACTTTTGTGGGACTAGGATTTTGCACTTCCAGCCCCTCTGCAGAGCAAGAATCCATTATCTTGTTGGAAGGCCAAGACAGGTATTTGCCTCTGTCCTCCTCTTTCTCAAGCTTGCTTTGGTCAGAAGTTTATTTTTTTCTCTCATACAGTCAATGTTATGTAAAAGCCATATTATTTTAATCTTGATTTTGAGAATGTCATTCATACTGAGCATCAATGACTACATTTCCTTGGTTTCAGATATATTCTTCCATGTGGAAAATTGTAATATAGTTTTGGTTTACATTTTCTTAGGAAAAGATGTCTTTCCCAGCTGCATGCTGTCATCACAGAATTTCTAGATACAGACCATTGCACCAAAACGAAAATGCTGACACCTACTGCTAGTTTTCAAGGCCAGTTTTCAGATAAAAATCAAAGAAATAAGCATGAAACAATTTTATTTTGGAAAATTCTTTTAAAGTTTCTACATGAAAAAAGGTTTAATTATCAAAAAAGCATAGATTCTTTGCGCCAGAAGGTGTAAGACCTTGAGGGTGTTTTTTATAATCCCTATGAGTCATAAATTAAAAAAAAAAAAACCACATTAATTTTTCTGTATTAATATAATTTTAAATAGACCAATTTTTCTTTCTGAAATGATTTTTCATCATCTCAAATGATGTTTGACCTTATAACATTTTTGATAGAAAATATTTTAATATTTTTTCATTCACAGAAACATTTTTTTAATAAAACCAAAAAAGCTGATAAAAATGTTCACCAAGTTGCATAATTAGTCCAAAGTGCATATCCTTAAAAATCTGTATCAGTGAGCTCCATGTCTCTGAAATACCATCTCATCATATATCCTATCAAAGAGTTAACACTGGAAAAAAATGGATAAAACCATGTTTGGGGAATAAATGAATTTTTCATAGGCTGTTTTTTCAAGTAAAAAAGCCCTGGTTCTAGCCTTGGTTAACCATTTGGATTTAAGTAATGGAAACTTTCCACATTACCATTGCTGTCCCATTCACAAATGGCAAGAGAATCAAGAGAATAATCAGAACCACAGAGTGTCATCTTTAGTAAGAAGAAAATATTTAAATCGTAGTACAGAGACATTGACGTAGGCTAAAACTATAAAGGATTTTCAGTAAATTGCAGCTGCTGTCGAGTCCTTCATTGACTCTTGCTTCTTGTGTATCAGTGTAGAACTTCCGTGGCTTTGCGATACAGCAGTGTTCTGAAAGCAGAAAGCCTCAAACTTGCCCATGGATTTACAGAGGATGAATGTGTTCAGTTCCTAGGATGAGACAGGCAACAGACAAAAGCAACTTAATAATGCTATAAACTGAACTCAGCTGTTGCGAGCAGTTCCCTTTTATCCTTAAATGAAGGGATTCTCTAATGAAAAGTGACAGACAGAATATGGATAAAAGACTAAGTGCTTTGTTGTTTTCAATGAGACATGTTTCCAATGTGTCTTATAAAAGAAAACCAAGCTACAAATAAATAGGCACCATCACAGTAGGGTGAGAGTGTGTGTGCTGGGGGAATCTCACAACAGGAGATCTTGAGCTATTCATAGCTGCAAAAATTTGTATGTGGAGATAGACTTCATCAGTTACAGATTCTTACCTAAACAGACTGTACAAACAAGCTGGAACAATATAAACCCAGAATTACTCTCTCTAAATCTCTCCAATTACATTGTTCTTGGTGCCATTGCATATTTACAGTCCTAAAGTACTTGCAGTATCAAGGACTCTCTTATCTAAGGCATGTCTTGTCCAATATACCACTGAAGTGCTAACTAATCCTCTGGAAGAATTTGTCTTTGGTTCCTAAACCCTTCTCACTCTCCCCAGTGTAGAAATAGACTACAAATCACATTCAGAAATAGCACTGTAGGCCTTACAGACAGAAAATATTGTATATACCTGATTATTTTAATTACCGCTGTCAGAAAGGGAAGGGGGATGGACACAGGATCAAGAGGAAAATGGAGTCAGGAAGGCAGAGGGGATATTACACTTGTTCAGCCGAAGACTGAAGTAAGCATCCTGCTTGAAAACCCACTGCAGTCATGAGTGTCTATCAAAAGACTTGAGTAAGCTTTAACACTGTAGTATGCCTCCTTTGCTGGCAAGCGTCCAAGCTATATATTTACATAGTCTGCAAAAACAGAGCTTATGCTGTCCTGTAGTACAATCTAGATAGGGAGCTTATTGTTGTTGCTTCAAAAAAACTAGCTGAAAGACTGAAATGAAAATGGTCCTCAGCCATATAAAATTTAAACTATTAAGTCCTGCAATAGTAATTCAAGTAATTCTATTATGTGCATCAAGCTTTCTGATAGGCAATATTAGTGGAAATACTTTTCTCATCAAAACTACATTCAGTTATAGCAGAAGTGAGAGAGAAAAGACAGCTTTGTATAAAATTGTCATTGGAGTTGCCAATTTTATAAGAGCTCCCATTCTCTAGGAATGGGAGACATAATGACTAAATAAAATAAAACTAGTTGAGATGCCTGAAACAGAAAAGGTCTTTTTAGATTATTATGACTTAGGCAATAATTGCCTCAGAGGTACTGCTAAAACAAGACATACAGGCATTGAGACAGAACTTAACACAATCATCATGTCCTGTAAAGGACATGTATTTTAATGGAAGAGAAGCACAGCATTAGAGAAAAGAACATTGACTTTCAAAAACCATCAATGCCAAATTAATCAAAATGATTAAAACTAGATTAAAATCCATGAAGAAATTCTCTTTTCTTAGTGCATAGAATGAGATAACTTTAAGTCAAATACTTCTTTCTGTTCTGATTTCTCTCTTGGTCCAAGAATTGCAAAGACACCACCATACTCCAAAGGAGCACAGAATACTAGTAATAATTAAACCCTGTAACAGAACTTTCTAGTGTGTATGCCAGTCCACGGCTGTGGGAGGAAAAAAAAATGGGCCACTGTGATAGACATTATTTATAGGTTTGGGGCTTTGTCTTAACTTTTTCATACTGCCTGGCAGAAAGCACGTGGAGTCAGACAGCTTGGAGAATGGAGACTGTGCTACAATAGATTTTGCAAATGCTATTGTTTCTTGCTTTAGAAAATAGAAAGATTAGAAAATATTGAAGACACTTTAACTACGGTTCTGACAGTAGAAGAGAAAGGGTGGTGGCTGTCCTTGTGTGTGGAAGCTTCTCTTCCCTGACTCGGCCAATGCACCTAAGTCATCATTTGCTGGGTACCCACTGCTGGGTACCCATTCTGCCGACTTTAAAACCTCCATGGGAATGGGTTGGAACAAAGTGAAATTATTGATATTTGTTACCAGGCTTTTGTGGTGTATTATGATTTGCCATAAGCATTATTATACTTAGACAATGGTATACATTAGTTATGCAATAAATTATACTTAGTTTAAAAATTCAGACAGATTGAATTAATCGCATATAGTGACACTAGGTATCTTCAGTCCACATTTAGCAAGGTGGTTTTTTGTTTCGGTTTGTTTTTTTCTCCTCCTGTGCTCGGAATAGATCTGAGCCCAGGTATTGCACGCTGCAAATTCAGGCCTGCTTAATTAGTTTGGGTTTTTTTTTTTCTCCATTTGTGTGCACAAAACTGGAATAGAGTTCTTTCCAAGGAATTGTAAACAAAGTTTCTTTCAATGTATATCTTACATTGAAAACTAAATACTTAATTTATGACATACTTTACGGTACTTATGGAGTTTGCAATAGCAGTGAATACTACTGGCTTAGACACTTAGTGACAGTTGCTGCCTTTGGATGCATGACAAGGTATTTAGGGGTAAAAAAAAAGGAAAGTTGATCTATAAAGATTTTGGTGGAAGCAAATTGAAAGTAGCTCGAGATAATGTTTTTAATCCTTTTGGAGAGTCCAGATGTAAACAAATAGAAAGAAAAAGAACAAATAAATTCAGTCATAAAAATGTGGAAGGGAAAGAAGTAGCAAAGAAAATTATAAATTGTCACATTTGTTCATCTGCTGTAGCTGGTTGTGCAAGTTCTAAATTTCAAAATGCTCTTATCTCTTTGAAGATAGCAGGAACTTTAACTTGACTTCAGGAAATGCAGGATTGGGTTCTAAGTTAAAGGAACACTATTTTATACTGAGTGGCAAATCCTCAGTCTTACAGGATAGATAGAAAAGTATATAAATTAAATTGCTCATGTAAAGCAATTCTATTTACATCCTAAATATGTTACATCTATTTATATTTTGTTAGCCTTTTAAAATCTAACACCTCTGTGTAATGTACAATGCTGTGTAAATCAAGTGATGATCCACACAGTATGCCATATTTTAGTGTTGTTTAAACATTATGTCCAAGATATATTATAGAAAAGGGTTGTGAGCAAAATATTCCTCAGTCCCTGCAGTTGTCTTTACACTTCAAAGAGCAGATGTTCAGTTTGTCTGATGAGCTGAGAAATATCACTGACTGCATCCACAGAAAAATAATCTTGAAAAAAGGACCTAAACTCTATGATATATATTAGGTGCTGTATCAACTTTTCATTTACCCACTCACAATTTTTATTGCAAATTTTGTAATGCATGATAAGCAGTGCCAGAATAACACATGCAATCATGCAGCCAGAATTGTTTTTTGTATTACTGTGAACTGCTGACTTCAATTCATTTCCCTTCCATTTGAAACTCTTTCTCTCTCCTTTGAAAAAAAAAAAAAAAAAAAAAAAAAAAAAAAAAAAAAGAAAGGCAAGGAAAAAAGAAAAAAGACGGATCTGGTAAAACTGAGGTGTGGTGCATGCAGATTTTACTGTGTCTTCAGGTGGAGCACTGAGCCAAGTGGGTAATTTCTCCCACACCAGCAGTACCACCAGCAGCACCTCCAGCATCCCGGGTTACTCCTTTGAGCCACCCAATGTCATAATTCCACTTCAGCTTCCATTGCTTGTGTGGAAGGGAGAGGAATTTCCCCTGGCCTATACCAGCAGCAAATAGGTTCCAACTTATGACAATAGAACAGGGAACAGAGTGACGTTTTCTGTTAGTTCTTTGCTCTTTCTCCCCTCTGCTCTCTAGGACTAGTCAGTGTTTCCTTCCTTCAAGCCCAGAGACAAAGTTTGGGATAGTCTGTACGACTTTGGTTGCTAACTATATGGCCCAGCTTACTTGACGACTGATAAGACAACAAAGTTTAAAGGCTAAAATTTTATTTTATCCATCTTGATTAGGAGTAATCATAATGATAGTACTTTGTGCTCTATATGGTACTTTAATCTGAAAGTATGTAATTTTCTGCATTGTTTATGTGGGGAAACTGACGTGTGAGTTTATGTGATTACTAATTGTTAAATGACTAAAAATTAAATGACAGGTTCCTGACAGAAATTGGAGTGCTGGATTCTCTAAACAGGTTCAAGTATTAATTCTCATAAAATCTGTCCTGTAATTTAAGCCTACAGCACTGCAAGGAAAAATTGCCTCAAACCACATTTTTGTATGCAAAATGGGTAGAGATCTTTTGAGGGATGCAGGAACCAGAAGCCAGGAGTGTGTCTTTCCCAGACTTCAAGGGGAACCTCAAGTTGGCAGGGTTTTTTTGAAAAAGTTAGCTATATTGTAGGGAGGATTGTACATTCTGATCATCACATTTTTTTTCACAATAATAATAATAAAAAAAAAATAGCTGAAAACAGTCTCCACAAATCAGATTTCAGGTTTTGAACATGATATTTTAAAAGATCACATTTCAAATGTAGAAGCCATTATCTGACAGCCACTCTGAAAGTCGTTTTCCTAGCTATTTCTATAAGAGTAATAGAAGTGGGATTTGAGAGGAGAGAGCTTGTTAAAGAGAAGTAGGGGATGTTGAAGAAATGAAGGCAAGCAAGAAATAAGTAAATCTAACAGTGTTCTGTCCATGAAAAGGCAATAGAAAATAGGGTATGATGGACAACTGAAAAAAAACTTCAAAAATATTCTGGACACCTAAATCATTTTTTTGTTGACAGACCCCTATAGAGAAAGCAATAAATAGCACCTTTGTGAATAATTTGTGTCTTCGTTTATTTTCTATGCAGGGACAGAAGGAGGGTGATAGAATTTGAACTTGTTTACATATATCACGTGTTTATATTAATCTGTAATTTCTGGTCTACTATGTTAAAGTATCTAATGTTTATATGAGCCTTTCATTTATGGAAGGCTAAAACCAAAAATAATTAGACTATTGAGATATGAGAACATTTTACTATGTTCTGACAGACAAAAGAACTGATGTGACAGAAATAAGCCTTGTCCCATAGGCCTATAGGAATGTAGTGCTGTACCTTTACACTTCCTAGTGTGTTTTTCTGTTTTTTGGAGTAAGAATAATAATAAACTTTATTGTGCATTACTTTTAGCTTAAGTGTGTCATTTCAGGAAGCAACATTTCTGTATGTAATATCTTTAGTGATGTTAGCAAAGTCAGAATTTGTTGAAAATAAACTTACAATACCTGTAAGATTAATGCTTGACAACATTGAGACTATAATGATAATGTTACGTGTGAATAGTATAAGTGTAAATTTACTCAATCAGGATCCTTCAGAGTGGATTGTAGAGTATATGAACTATGAATAGGGCATACAAAGGGCTATATAAATAGTATTTTCTAGTGTAGAACACATTTAAGAATAGTAGTTTCAATGGTATGAGATCTCTGTGTGCATAATCCATTTTAATCTTGCCAAGATAATGAATGAGCATAACGGTCAGAGCTTTGCTCTATGTTGATAAACAGTATTACACTTGGATCTCTTTATCTCTGTTTGCAAGCATGCAGGATTTTCTATAGCATCTTTAATAACCATCATTTAATTATGACATCTAATTCCAGATGTGCAGTAAGTTTTGTTTAACTTAAACATCTACCATCACAAAGCTCAGTACCTCAGTTGGACATTCTTTCTGGAAGTCCCCTACGTCAGCTAGTGGCTCTTTGGGCAGCAGTAGTAGCAGAAGGCTTCTGAGTTCAGCAGAACATTTTCTTTGACTACTTTCCAACAAAAATCACTCTATTGTTTGTTATGTTTCTAAGCAGAGAATAATGTTGTTCTGGTGAATAAGAAGAAATGATGAAAGTTAACACAAGTTCTGATGGCCTTAAATGATATAACACATGAGGTTATCATGGACCATATTTTCCATGCTTGGGTAATTAAACCAGTTAAAAGTAAGTTCCAACTTCAGATGTGCAATAACGTGTGTTAGAGCAAAAATCCACTGCAGCACACTTGGGATAGCTTGAGATTTACATTTGAAATTCTTACCCAGTCTATTGCTTTTAGTAGCAAACAACATCTGCCAAGAATATTAAGAAAATTGTGATTATGAGCATCGAAACGTACAAGTTGAAATTCTTGTATCATATTTTAAAAGCATGTCGAAAGTTGCTTGATTCTCATCCTTTTCTTTACATCATCCCTATATGTTTTCTTGGTTTTTTTTCCCCCCAAAACAGAATCTGAGTCCTCTTACAGCTCACGTTACTGGTGAGAGGTTTGATGTATCTGACGATTTTCTCCTCCTTTTTTAGCTGTTGACAGAAGTGCTCTATTTTTTATTCACTAAAATTTGAAGAAACTTATACATTCTTCTACACACCACCTTCAGCGTGAAGTTTCTTGTCACTTTGACCACAATAACAGCTCCAAGATACAATTCTTTCTGTTAGCTAAACACAAAAAAGGATAAAAGAAATCTTTTATTTCATTACTGCTTTTTCACAAACTACTTCAGTCTCCATATATGTGCTTCATCAAATCCCATGGCAAGATTGCTAAACAGAATTCCCTTCTGTATTCATTCTTTCTGATCACTTGTTCTTTTGAATATTTTCCCGTGATTACATTATTCTTTCATCATGTAGTCTCTGCTTCCAGTGCTCTATTGATCTTATCTGTATTTGTCCCTGTTTCTTCCTATATCTAAATGGTGCACTGTGTCTCATCTTCACATTTTCTTTGAATAGTTTTTAAGTGGTCTTCATTTTCTTCCCCTTCACCCACCAGTTCTTCCATCTCTATTATCCAGGCATGTATCCGTTGGTACCCTCATATAATTCTCTAATTGCCATGTTTCATCCTGTTTAGAGTGTGAACACCTCAGGTCAATGACCTGTCAATGCTGTATCAGGTGTATTTTTAAGCACTATGGTAGCAGTGAAGAAACTAACAGTCACATCTTGTATTGATATGAAGTGGTTCAGGACATATCAGTATTATGATGATGAACGAGGATAGAAATCTCTATGTTTCTTGGCATTACAGCAGCTGTCAATATATGGAAAGAATAATTCCGTGAGTTTCACCAAATAGGCCTATAAACCATAACTACAGTAGTAACTGAGAAAACATAAAAACTTAGTAGCTTTGGAATAGAGCCAGTCATAAATACATACAATGTATATTCTTAATGTTTCTATCATACGTGAAGAATATCAATATGGGAGGAATATGGGTCTTTTTAAGTCAATGACATTATGTACTCACTTGAGATTACAGAAGAATTTTGTTCAAGTGGAATCACATTGATTTATTGAAGGGTAGACCTGAATCCTTTCTATGATTGCCTACAGTGAAGGCAAAGTTCATGATGTTTTAATGATTAAAGGTTTGTTTCTATTTTCTGTTCAGCAGTGTAGATTAGGAGAAAGTGGAAACATAGCAAAGTGTGAATGAAGCAGAGTATTACTTTCATAATTCATGTAGATTTCTTCGGGGAGACACTCAAAAAATTTTTCTCCTTATGTGTATGAGATTATTATTTTGTGTACAATATGGTCTATTCTGTTTTTCTGCTGCATCAGGAGGGCAGTGCTAGAATGTATAGAGGTACTCCATTTACACTACAGGCAGGACTGGAATTATTGGAGGTGTTTATCTTTGTGAAAAGCTCTTGAACAAATGAGCCTTCTGCAGGTTGTAGAGATGTATGTCAAAGGATCAAGATGTGTAACTTGGAGGTGTTTAAAACTTGACAGGACAAAGCCCTGAGAAACCTGATTTGCTTTGAAAAGAGGGGTTTGTCCTAAATAACCTTTAGTGTTTCTTCAAACCTATGATTCAACTAGATTTATTTTAAAAACAAAAGGCCCTTCTGTCATCATATGCATTCAGTTCGGGAGCTTCCAGCTAACCACGTTTGCCAGTTGGTGGTAATTAAAATTTACATTTTCCCTTCAGGAAAATGCTTCCATTTAAAAAAGAAAATATTTTTCCCAAAACTATCGGTCAAATACACACTTTGTGTGTAATCATACAACTACTCTGTTGCAGACAGTCTGTGGTGTGTACAGGAAGGGTTTGGAAGGGAAGCTGCTGAATGTTCCTTGAACTATCAGTTCACAGAAACATGCTGATAGCATAGCTGGTTGGAAGCAGAAGCTGATATCTAGTGATCAGAAACAAGGGACAGAGATTAATGATGAAAACTAGAAAAAGGCAGAGAGCCTTTCACTATCACAGCAGTAAAAATAAATGTTGTTTATTACTGGGGACAAGCAGAAAAGAAACTGGTAGTAGTTGACATGAACTATCCAACTTTTTATTGGCTTTGACTTTTCAGTGTAATATTTGAGAGGATGTAGTAGGTGCCTCAGATGGGGGTCCCATAATAGTTATCACAGCTGAGACTTCTGTTTAGTAATGATGGTAGTTAATTTAGCAGTGTCTAGAGCCAGAGAAATAACAATTCAGTTATGTTTCAATTTATCATAGCACAGGTTACATTACATTACTTCAGAGACTGTCTTCCAATTTTATTCGTTCAGAAGGAATTTTAAACGCATGTGTATTCATTAATTGAAGTGCAATTCAACTGTATGAGGCTGCCTCTGGAAAACCAAAAAGTAGTGATGCTTCAACAAATGAAGCTGTCCTAAATCAGCTTTCTGTACATGTTCCTGCTCAAAAGCTGCTAGCTATAACATACTTTGCTGTGGTAGGTATTCTCTGGCTAACGTGTGATTTTTACATTCTGTGCAATTAATCTATGGCATCATCATTTTGCTTTGTGTAGTTTGACATGACTGTAGCAGTAGAAAATATTTCGGACTATATCCATAACATTTTATAGTTACGTCATCTCGATCCAGTTCTTCAGTGAAAAGACATGGGGTGGGCAACATAGGGAGAAAAATATAACGGTAACTAAAAGCAGGTAAAAATTTATTGAAGCTTTTAATGTTTTCTGCCTTTTTTTGTTTTAATGAAAATTAAAAAAATCAGGAATGCTGGTATGGGAAGCAGACTTCTGTGATGAAAGAAAGTTAAATTACAGGATATGAGTACTGACCACCCTCCTCCATAGTTAGTTGCAGATAGCCAACTGCCCTGCTTGACTGTGAATGTGACTGTGTGTCAGCCTTTGACTGAATTGGCTTCCTCTGAAATCACAACAGGGGAAGTAGTTCTTGCTTTCCTAAGTTAATTCATTGCCAAAAGTGGTCTCCATTTGTGTGTTGTGGGTGTGCTGAGGCTTCTGTTGTGCTTATTTGGTATATATGTAGCTGTAGGACTAAAGGAGACAGGATGTGTGCCCTGTATAGAGACTGCTGAACTCTGTTCTGCTCCAGCTTACAGAATGCAGTTGGAAGTGGGCTTTGCTTCAGTGGCCAAGAAAGCAGCCCTACTCTAAGTACTGTATTTAATGTTTAAATGAGTGTGAAGTTTTCTCATTGCTGCAGGGTTATTCAGGTCTGTTTGCTCTCAGGATGAGATTAGAGTGATACAATTGGTAAAGAAAATGCATCGCTGCTGCATGCAGCTTCTGAAGCTGGTGCAAAATATTTCCATTAGTTCATTAATATCTGCAGTGAGAAAATATTAGATCAGTGCTCTTTTACCTTCAGTTTTAATCGCTTTCTGGATGGAAGTCAAGATATCGATCATAACATAATTCAGTACATTTTGGAGGCAGCATACCACATGAATTTCCTCTCTGATTGCTGCATATTAGCCACTGCTGAGGTTTGCAAAGGGAATTGGCTGGAACTTGCATAGGATAAATGAAAGAAAGGGAGCAAGTTTCTGCATTGTATTTCTGCAGAAGAATTGGGGTTTCAATTCTGCGCCCATGATGAGTCATTATAAAGAATAACAAGCAACAGGAGTGGGAATTATTCCTTGATGATCCTTGAAAAGGCATAATCTTCTTCATTTGGCTAAAATAGGTGACTACAGCATGTTCTGAGATTAATAATTTACATTAGCCTGTGATTTTAACTTATGGACAATATTCATAGAATCATAGAATCATAGGGTTGGAAGGGACCTCTGGAGATCATCTAGTCCATCTAGTCCAACCCCTCTGCCAGAACAGGGTCACCGAGAGCAGGTTGCACAGGAATGTGTCCAGGCGGGTTTTGAATGTCTCCAGAGATGG
>VZUD01000048.1:2254000-2271880 GCA_013401065.1 Cepphus grylle
TATCAGATTAGTCAGACATGATTTCCCCTTGGTGAATCCATGTTGAGTACTTCTGATAGCTTTTTCCTTCTCATGCCTTGAGATGACGCCCAGAATGAGCTGTTCCATCATCTTTCTCTTAGGGTTTTTCCCCCTAAGTTTTAGTGCCCTTTTCCCCATAAAATATGGTATGAGTTAATTACATATTCACTTTGGTAGACTTGTCACTGGTATT
Source organism: Cepphus grylle (assembly GCA_013401065.1). Lineage (NCBI taxonomy): Eukaryota > Metazoa > Chordata > Aves > Charadriiformes > Alcidae > Cepphus > Cepphus grylle. Next base: position 2,254,215 of record VZUD01000048.1, read on the forward strand.
AGCAGAGCAGGAGTCTTATCTGTTATTTTTCTGTTAATCTAGCAACATTTCTACTATATTTGTGTCCAGATACAACTATGTTGGTGTCTTGCTTTCTCTGTATGCTTTTTAAGCAATCTCTTAAAATATTATAAGTAATTATCTTTTTCTAATCAGAGAACACAGCAATTGAAAAATATATGCCACTTTTTTTTTATGTATTGATTTTGAAGGCTTTTACTTGTATATTTGTTAGGCAGCTAGTCTTATAAATCAGTAACATTTTAGAACTAATATTATCAATTTATAGATGGATTTGGGGAGAAATCTATGAGTAAATAGGGCTCTGGAGTACGGACTTCATTCTTCCATCTGTGCACACATTACATTATATCATGAAAGTCCAGAAGGCTGCTCTTTGGGAGAGTGATGCTACTCATTGAAACTTGGTATTAAATTAGACAAGTTAGTTGAATAACTAGGTTCACAATAATCTTGTTTCTAATATTACTTGGCATAGTATCATCATCAAAGAGCTGTCCCTGTAGTGAAGAAATTAACCAAAGGTCAAATTTTCCCAGCTGGTATTTGAATTTCTTTTACCAGTTTGAAATATGTGTTCATACAGTTTAATGTGATATACATTACAAGACAGCTAATGTATCCAGAAAGCTAGCAGTGAGTCTAGATAGAATTCCTTCGATTTAAAATATAAATCTAAGAAAGAGAAAATGGAAAATATCCTAAAGTATTTTTAAAATTTCAAGTTAATGTTCTCCAATTGTTTTTGAAATTATGTAGTGGTCTTTGAAGCCCCAAATGTATAATTTTAATTGTCTGGAAAGAGAGAGATATGTTTTTCTAGTAGATTAATGGATATCAAGCGTGTTTTCCATCTTTTTTCTTTTCATATATCAGGAAACTGTGGGTTATTTGTAATGATTTGTTTTTCAGAAAGATTGCACATAATTATTTCTTTCTAATGTTCTGTGGATATTATGGCATACTTATATAAAATTGGAAACACTAAGGATAACGCATTGGCCACAGGAAAATAAGGTACTAAATTAAATGAGGACTTGGTAATGAACTGGAAAATTAAGAATTTAGACTATAAATCATTCCTTTTGCTATGACCCGGAATATATACACCTTTTGGGAAATCACAAGGACTGAAACAAGAGCCAAAAAAGAATTTAAAATATCCTTGCATCACACCTAATCAAAACAGCATTTTTTTAATGTTACTATATTTTATTGAAAACCTCCACAGAGATATTAGAAATATGACATGTCTTTAACATTAAGGTTAGATTATTTTTGATAGATTCAAGCTTGACCTTCTGTTCTGTATTTAACCATAACTATAGGAAGTTAATTCCTTCACCAGACTGTTAATTAACAATTTTAAAACTACAGCTGCCTTCAGAGGAAGGGATGCATAGTTTATTGTTGTTTTCTTCTGGGCTGCATATTTTCTCCTTTAGAGACATATTTTGAATTTCTTGTTTACCTCCAAATCCTACCGGTGTTTTTGAAAGCTTCTGAGAAGGTAAAAAGGTAGAATCAGACCTTTTGTGAAACCTTATGTATTTCCTAATGCTGAGAGCTAGAATTCAGGTTGAAATTACCTAGATGGTTTTTCTACAACGAAGTATTGTAAGTGCATTAAACTACCAGTGCTGTGCACATTAAGTGCCGTTCCATAGTTTAAAGCCACTGCATTTAAAGTTAATTCATTACTTTCAGTTTTTCTTCCCTAATGATATAACCTTTCATAAGTAGCCTCTTTTCATGGCTTTTATACTTTAAAAGAAAATTTGATAACAGAATTGGATTTTCAACATGATCAATAAAACTAGAACTAAACTACTCGTGGATCTCATTTGCTCCCCTTTCCTCAATTGTTTCATCACTTCTAAAAAGTGCCGTGAGCGGACTAAAACACCCAACCAGGGAAAGTGAGCATAAACATCTCATGTATAAGCTGGTACATGGTAGGAACTGTACATTTTGGAATGTCACAATATTACAGAGATCTAGAATGGGTAATTTTCTGCATAGAATTCCTTTAGTGAGGAACCTTCTTTTTGGTGTGTAAAATTGTTGTCCAGAAAACCAATGGTCAAACTATATTCCCGGTTGTTAAGATACATATATGAATAGTGAGAGTCCTGGATTCAAATCAATTTTTACTAACTGAAGTAGGAACTGAAATGTGAATCTTTCTCCACATTTCAGTGCTAAGTGACCAGACTGCTACTCTCGCATATGGCCACATGGCTACTCTGGGAAAATGTTTCTATTCTGACTACGTATTGAAATATTTCCTGTCAGAATAGGAGTGTCATCTTCCCCAAGTGACTACCTGTGAAAGTAGAAGGACTTGCTTTGTAAATAAAGGATTTTAACCTATTTTGAGCTCTTATATCCGAGGCAAAAATAAAAATAAGTATTTAAGCCTTTTGATTGACAGTTATGCATAATTCAGGATAAAACGCAGCTCATTCTGCCATCATGGAGTTAAGAAAAATGTTGCCTTTGGAAAGTATTACCTGAAGGTGGGAGGTGAGATACTATTTTTAGGGAAAGCTTTTTCACTGTTTGTTTTTAATGACAATCTCTGCCTTAAATTCAAAAAGAAAAAACTTTTCTTTTTCTTAAACCCTTCACTGTGGCATATCAGGAAGTAAGGACACAACATTTAGGAACAGCATTTGTAAAGAGAGCTCTTGCAGCTGGGCACAACATATGTAGGCTATTAGATTGTGCTCTACATAGACAAAAATTGGGCTCAGCTTCTCTTCTCTACAGACCTGTCCCTTTTCTTGGCTTTGAACTGTGCAACCAAGCCTTGCACGTTGCTCTTTGCATGTGGCTATATGATGCTTGTACAAGCAGAGTAACATACCTACCGCATGTGCTGTATATGTGCTATAGCATAAGCTATTCTGATGTTATGGCATATAGCGTCTCAAACTGGTGTACTTCTATAGGACCTGTCACCCTTGGGGATGTGAAAGCATTTGACAAATATTGTTTAGCCGAACCTTATGATCTACTTTGAAATAAGCATTATTTTCTCTGTTTTCTCCAAAATGACAAGTTTGGTTGCGGTTTCACACCTAGTAGCACTGGTCAGGCTGAAAGATTTTTCCTTTTCTTGTTCCCCTTGCCCCAATGAAATCAGTTCTTTATTTCAATTCACTACAATAAGGGCTCTGGCAGCTGTGTCAGCACTACACCAGGTGGTGGTACAGGAATTCAGATGCCTTCTGTAGCTGGGGGGCAGCAGGGTGCTTAAGTTATCACCAAAGGAATAGTGTTGAAACAGTTTTTGACATGTGGTTGGGTTACTGGTTCGCTCAAAATCCCATTGAAGTTGGTCACAGATAATGGAAGGAGAGCATAGCTGTCCTAAGTCTTTGCATCAGTGACAAGACTAATCTGCAACGGGAAGGAATTTGCATATGGTGTGAAGGAACATCTTGTCTAGAATTTCCATTTTCTCCTTTGTTTCCATCTGTTTGTGAAATAAGGGGTTTTTTTTCTTTCTTAAATGCCAAGTTGCTTTTAAAAAAATCAGCAGGGATATATTTGCAACTCGCCCCGTAATTGCCCCAATTATTTCTGAAAGGTAAGGGGTTTAATCAAAGTTAGGAAGAGAGATGGGGACTCAAAAAAAAAAAGTTGATATTTCTTTCTAATATTTAGGCTTGTGAAGGAAGACTCGGTAAAGCTGTAGGAGAGAGATTAGATAGTAGTATTTATTTACCAATGTATTTATTTTTTGCTGTACTGCTTTTAGTTTTCACGTGAGCAAAGCATGAGAAGCTAGGAAGGAGGAAGACTATACTCCCCAGCTTGGGTGAAAGCCAGGATGCTAATAAGAATATTCATGATCTGGCTTAATAGAGCCAGATTAAATTGTAGTTTAAATTGAATTATACTTGGTAGATTGTAGGTTTATTAGACAACTATAGTACAAGGCATAACAGTTTTGTAACTCATTAGATTTCAAAACTATAAACTGAAGACTTGGTGAATGAGGTCTTTGGTGTTGAAGGAGTTCTTAAAGCCAAAGGTAAATTAACATTTAGAGTATACATCTTTGCCACACTGAGGTATGAATTATAGAGACAACCACAAGAATATTTCTAACAGTCTGATATGTCCAGCAAAGACAAAATTCCTCCCTAGTTTTATTTTTTAGAGAATTTTTAGAAATTATTATTAAACTAAGAAGGAAGATATTAACTTACTAAGGACAGAATTTTCTGTAAAATCAAACAACCTGGGTAGCACATTTTAAGTTTTGTAATTATAGAAAATACACACACAAACCTTCCTCAGTGTTTGTCATTGTCTTCACATCTCATTCAATAGTTAGTAATGAATGTTTTCACTAATGTAAACATGTTTTACATGGTTCTCAACCTGTAACAGGTGGCATGTTGATGAGGACTTTATACAGTAAATCTGAATGGTTACTACTTGGGGAGAGTGAAACGTATGTTGTATGGCTGGTCTAACACTGGACAGCTAAAAATTAAGTTTTTCTAGGCCTGTCATCAGGAAGTGGCATTCAAAAGACCTTTGCACATCAAGTGCTACCAGTACAACAGTGATAATTCATTAGTAGACAGGTTAAATCCTGCATTCTTGCTGGATTTAATTATAAAGAGTCAGAGTAACCCTCCTTCCCTACAGATGCGTTCACTCTCCTGAGATCCCAGGGAGATGGGAGATAGATAGAGGAAGACTTTGCTTCCAAACAGCAGTTTTTACATGGAAAGAGAATGCCTGAAAGAGTTAAATTATCTGAGAATGGAACCCATTTCTGACACCTGGGCAGATCACCCTGGTAGTTCAGTTCACAGTCCAAAGAAAACATCTTGAAGCTAAGCCAAAGCAGCAGGTAGCTATTGCTGTTTCATTTCATAGCATCTGTTTCCAAGCACAAGAGAACTTGTTTACTTTGAATTCGATTACAATGAGCTTGATTTTACTTCATTATTAAACTGTGCTTGGGGAAAGAGTAATTTCAGGTTGGCTTGGCAAACACTAGAATATCTCATCCCTTAAGGAACTGGTAAACTCTATACTACACAATTCTTTGTCAAACTCTCTTTGGGAAAGATGTTTCCAAAAGGGTGCTAGACCTACTTGACAGCTCATTATACAGACTGACAGCCTCAGTGGGAGGCAGCAAGAAAGGTCTTGTATTTGCCACGCATTAAGCAAAAGTGACTTTTGTAAACAGGAAACATGGAAGACAGACAAAAATCAGAGAACTCATGAACTCATAACATACATACATACTTTCCTACAGCGTCTATTTTCACGTGCATATAACTTTGCTATAGTTCTATTTTTTTAATATTACTGGGACTTATTTTTTAAAAGGCACAGCATTCAGATAATCAGGCTAGAGAAAACACATGGTTTTGATAATGTCAAATGGATGTAAAATTGTGTCAGCATGTAAAATTGTATCAACACAAGTCTCAAATACTTCATTTTTCTGAGCATCTCTCAGGAGTTATTCTGAGTCAGCAGGATGATTTTTGCCATCCCAGTGAAATGAGCCATAAACCACTGAAAGTTTTGTTTGCATAAATTCCAGAGGGGCTTCTCAAAGCCAAAGCTTGTCAATATTTAGTGAGTAGAAGATGTTCAACACGATAACACAGCAGCAAGTAGAATAAATCCTGTGGCTGACCTGTAAAAGATGAGGCCAGATTCCAGATGTACTGATATCTTTCAGTTTGACAGCTGAATCATTTAGTCAGGAGCTCAAATGTAGTGTTTTATATACATCTGATTAAGAGACTGTGGTCTTGGGTACTTTATTTTTATTCTTTCTCCATCCAGTTCTCAGTTGTTAGTTTTAATATTTGATGTATCGTTTGAGGGTGGTGGACATGCTGACTTTGTAATATCCTCTAAAATGTGGCCTCATATTGATACTTACTTCAGCAAGAAGGAATCAAATCTGAACTTCCTGGTTATTTTCCAATCTTAAAAGGTCTTTTACGTTTTCCTGAGTGAGGCATCCAAGGCTAAGGAATATTTGTACTGATACAGTTCTTTCTGGTTAGAAGTCACACATGGCAAATGATTCCAAATATTAGAAATAATAACTAATAAGTTAGAAGCAAGGTGACAACTCAAATTACAGTTTTTGCAAACAAGTATGAACTCTTGGAACATTATCTGACTGAAAGATAAGTAAATAATTGGATTCAATTCTGAGAGTGAGGCTTCTCCCACACAAAAGCTATCTGTACTGTTATCTCCCACTGTAATAGCTTATCAAAAGAATAAAGTAGAACTGTTTGCACAAGTGGTAATCTTAGTTCAGACGTTGCCAGAGGCCAATTTAGCTGCAGATGGAAGTGTTTCTAAACAAACAAAAAATAATAGCAGTAACCTCATATTCTGGTCTTTCACTGTGTTCTAGCCAATTTCTTCAGTACGTTTCCCCTTCTGGTTTTGTTATTGGTTAGAAAGTTGCCACATTAGTATGTGGGGGAGATATACAACTATAATAGAGTCATTGTTCAATAGTTACTTTATTATAATACATTTTTACAATTTTACAGCTTTTTAGAGCAAAATAAAAATATTACTCATGGAATCCTGGTTAAAACCGTCTTAAAAGGCCATTCAAGAGCTGATGTAATTCATTCCTTTTGTCCCAGTGCAGGATCAGCAACAGTAATTACATTGTTTGAGATAGATATCTCTCCAGTCCAACTATCTTAGTTTGCTGTTTGCCTCTGTTTTCTAGGTGTATTTACAGGCAGTTACATACTGCTGGTCACTTACCGACGTGCAAAAGGACACAGGCCTGCTCAGCACCTGCCCTTTCCTTTATGGAGAAATCCACCCAGCAGCTTAGACCTGCACTTCTCAGCCTGTGATCATACAGCATCGGGCTACCTAGACCCTATTTTATGAATTCCTGCTCAGACCTATTATTAAAGACCTCCAACAGTGACGATTTAATAAACTACATATGCAACCTAGGCTAGCGCTTAATCTTTAGACAGTTTCTTCTAACGCCTTTCCTCGCTACAATGTAAAAGTCTTCCTCTCAGCCTACCCACCATAGACACAAAAAAGAGTTGTATGTGAAGGCTTTGTCTCCCATTACTCATCCTTTCCTTTTTCCCAGGACATGTTTCTCTAAACCTTCTCTGTGCTTTCCTCTGGACTTCCCTTAATGCACAGTGTGAAGCGCTGTACCTTGTATGTGCTCTTCCAGTTCATCTGTCACAAGCTGATGGGTTTTTGCTCTCCCCATTGCAGTTATCAGTACAACATTGTTAGCTCCTGTTTACAATCCACTATTTCACTAAACCTTCTGCAGAGCTGCAGGCAGCCAGCTGGTTCCTCACCTGTGGCCAGCCTCCCCCCAGTTTGGACTTCTAATCCTATTCTCTTCATCCAGCTGCAAGATAGAGTTTGGTTGTGGGGTCTTTTTTTCCCTTTTTAGGATGTCTTTTTCCTGATTTTACTAAAGTGTCAGACCCTAAGTTGCCCCAGAAAAGTTATATCTATTTAGGTTTTGCTTTAAGTCTTTTCTTTGAAGGTGTAGGTGTATGTAGCAGGAAAGAAGATTCAATCTTTGACTACCCCAAACACGGAGTCATCTATCAAAGCTGTAATAAATGTTTTATTTCAATAGACAGAAAGAGAGGGAAAGCTCTAGCTTTAGTCTTTTTCCATTGCTTTGTTCTTGTGTTTTATTGTCTTTCTGTTCTGGGAATCTCTGAGAGGGGCAGGTAATTGCTTAATGAGAATGAATCAACTTATGCTTTTATCTGGTTCAGTATATCAGGCGGATGGAGAAGGAGAAAGAAGGGGGGGTATAGAACAAAAGAAGTTTCAAATTCAAAGTCTCAGGTGCAAAAAATAATTAAAAAAATTATTCTACTGGAAGAAATAGAATAGCTTAATATGTAGTAGCAGCGCCAATTGGGTATAGAGAAATCATAGCCTTATTTCTACAAGACAAGTGCAGTATTTTCACACACTAACAGTATTTTTTAACCCCAGACATCTAAAATACAGTTGAATGTCACTTCAGTGCCTACATGTCTTATGACAGAGTATTTACTACAGTGGCTGAATTTTCTGAAAGTGTCATCTTCATTCTCTTTCATGTCTGAAAGGAATAAACTGTATTTATAAGAAATGTAAATATATCTGGGTATATGAGTATTTAGATAGATACATTTATGTGAGTGTATACTTTCTGGTATTTCTAGCACTTATTTCAGAAATCGTTAACATAATGGGAAGCTCTAATAGAAACCACTCTCATCTTCTTTAATGCAAGTTACAAAAGATTGTATGTAACTCTTTGAAGGCAAGAAATAATCCACCTGTGGATGAGCCATATAAGCACATTTTTAAGTACATATTTCTCATGGGTGAAGACCTGATAGACAGGAAAGCTTTGAAAATTTTAAAGATATGGGAAAAAGATTTGCAGGTGCATATGTGGTATTGATATTGTGATATAAGTTACAGATAAACCCTATGCCAAAGCCCCACCTCTTTCTCTTCAGTCCATCCTCATTCACCTTACAAAGTAAGACTCCTAACCTCCTATTCCTGGTTGTTCCCAGCTTTCAACTGTGTGTTGTAATTTCAAACTGTCATTTGTTTTCCTCCCACCACACACCTGTATTTCCTCACCCCCTTTCCTTTTGTCTGAGTTCACCAGAGGTAACTACATATGGGCGGGCAGGACAAGGCTGCTTGAATATGTGTTGCAGGTACCAGCAGAGATTGGGAACTTCTAGTACGAAAGATTAAATGCAGCTTGCTGGAAGTAAGCATGAATTACTGACATGATGGACACAGTAATGTAGACTTAGTGTTTGCTTCAAACTTTAAAGTGGCCAAGGCTAGAAAAATATCTGACCTTTAATGGACAGACTTGTCTGGGAATACGTTTTATGTAAAAGAGGAAATAAAGAGGAGAGGCTTGTACCTTTTTCACCACTGACTGAAAAAACAGATAATAAAGTACTGTATTCTAATGTTTTGCCATTTTATCTCTCAGTGGCAGTCATTGTTTTAGAAAAATCTGGACTAAAAGCTTTTCCAGAAATCTATTTTCAAGCAGTTACTTAGTGATGTGTCCAATTAGATTGCATCTTCAGCTTTGTCCGGGCAACAAGGGGGAAAAAAGATGGATGACAACTAGCTGAAATGAAACGTGCTTTCTAGTTACATAATGCTAGGAATGAAAATGATTTGTTGTGTTGTGACTTTAAGTCTCCGTTTCAGTTCCAATAAACCTTGCATAAAAAAACCCTTATTCTGAAAGAGATTTGTTATAGCAGTGTAGCAGAACAGTTTATTTTAAACAAATAAGATACAAAAACCTATCAGGACTCTGAGAGCATAGGATGTGATTCAACAAATCCCTATTTTCTTCAAGAAATATATCTCTAGGGAGAACAAGCTCCTGAGAACTCCAATTTAAGCAGTCACTTCTCTCATGCCTACAGGAATGCAGGCTTTCTGTCTTTGGTGCTTGTGTTTTTTCAGTACTTTCCCTATAACATCTCAGTGCTTCGTGCCCTCATGAACTTGGTGTGTGTGGAGACTGCCACTGCTGTTCTGCAGAACACTTTTTGCATTTAAAACAAGCTGGTCTTCAGGGAATTATTCCAGATGCCCAAAAGAAGTTTGTCAGGAGTTTAGGTGACTTGCTGTACTTTAAATGTCTGTCTTTATTGTGTGAAAATAACCTCTGTAGAAATTCTACATCCTGAATGGTTTTATACTTCATAGAACGTAGTAACTGGGGAGTCTTTATGGGCGTTAACTCTTGATCTGGTAATGCAACTGAGGATCAAATATGTGAAGTAAAAGAGAGAGGCAATCATTCATTAAGCATAGGTTTAGTGGGCTCCTGATTCTCAGTCCATTTTTTTGTTTGTTGTTATCTTCTAAAGCTTTTTGGAACACTAAAAGATATATTAACTAAAAGATATATTAACCCATCTCCAATGAAGGAGTCCTATGGACTGAAGCTTTATGTTTTAGTCCCTTACCACGGAGGACAACCCCGGTGTTCACCCTGTGGCATTTTCCAAGCTACACTCTCTTATTTGGTGCCTGAAGCTGCAGGAGAAAGTCCAGTGAAACTTCAGAGCTGATTTTCTATCCCACACTGCCTTTGACAAATAATAACTAATTTTCAGCAGATCACTGAAAGGTCTACCACTAACTCTTGGTCTAGTCTCTGCCACGTTTCACAATTATCTTCTGAGCAATATTCTACTGTAGAACTCAAGACGACGGAAAGCATTTAAAATATTAGGAAACATCTTGTTTTACAAAACAAAATTTTATTCTAAGGTTAGCATCAGAAATGTTCATAGCACTGATGTATGTAAGACACATTTATAAGTATGTCCTCTGGAATCCTTCTGGAAACCCTTCTGAAAAAGTGTTGAAGCCTGTTTGGAGTTTAGGCTTGTGGTTTGCCCTGAACTGTGGATACTTTTGAATAATGAGTCCAAAATGCTAATTATCGTACAAATTAATAATTGCAAGGCATTTTGATTCAGTGAGCCTGTCCGGATCCACATCTACCAAAAAACCTAGGGCAAAGGGGAAGATCAAGGTCAGTCATTGAAAGAAGGAATGTACAAGGTCAGACTCACTCCTTTTTAATTTATTTCTATCATTCTAGACTCTGTAAATTCCCTAGAGCTTGTTTATAAGCAGTATAAGGTTTTGCATTTTCATTTCTCAGTGTAGTAAGGGAAACTTTAACCTTTTAAATAGTATCTCAATTACAAAATTGGTTTTTAAAAACTTGACTGCTCTTCTAATAACAGTAGTGGATAAAATCAGTGGTGGATAGGATCTATAATATTTCAGTTACCCCTTAAAAAAGATTAGACACTGTGAAAATAGGGTATTTTCATTTTTCTGAGGATGATTTATACTAAGGGAAAGAAACAATTTGCAAGATTTGAAAAAGTTTACCTAAAGGCAATATTCTTCTAAGTTCATAATCTTCTCAATAATTAAGCACCACTAAATACGTCTTCTCAACTTTTTTCTGGTAGAAATTACTATCATCCAATTTCATAGTGTTAAATGATATGTGCCTATAATTAACTCTCTTTTGACATGAAGAATATTTAAAACATCAAGAAAAACTGCTTTTGACAAGAAGCTTATTTTGTCTTTCCAAACTACTATCACTGTGATCAGAGATTATTTTCATAAGGCTCTGTGCAAATGCCATGCACGCTTCCTTCCTCAGAATAAAGCAAGCTTCACAAAAATCCTGCTATGCCACCCGGCATAATCAACAGATGGGTTATATTCTTTAAACGAGTGTTATCTAGCAGGACTGCGTTTGAAGGGCTAGATATGTGCATATGTAAGATCTAATAGAAAAATGCCAAAAAAAAAAGACATTTTGATTGCCTATTGCAACCATTTGCCGTCACATTTTTACCACAAACAATTTGTAAAGAAGTAGTTGAGTTTAAATATGCTATCTATTTCAGGAGATAAATTTTGAACACTGTGTGAATGGTTTTACAGCTTGGTAAGGAAAATATGGGTTTTGAATATGAAGTCTATTCTCTGTGAGCTGTAATCTGAACAACTGTGAGCATTTCAGAATGAATCAATTCCAAATTTTCTGTTACATCCCTTTCCTCATTAAAGGCTTTAAGCCTTGCTTCAGAACCACACAGATATCTTGACAAGTTTAAAAACAAGGAAGTCAGTGCATGAGAGAGAATATTTTTGTTCTTGTTAAAATTGTCTTGCTAAGTAAATATTGATCAGATGCTGCAAAACCCTGCGGCTGAATTCATTCAATTTGAGGACGAGGGAGGAAGAAAAAACTGCCTCAGGCTTCTGTAACTTATAAAACTGTGATAAGCAAAATAGGCATGCACGGTACTTTCAGCTGGGATCCCGGTACAAAAAAGAGGAGTTTTGAACAAAGTCCTTTGAATTATTCGCTCTCCCTCTTGCAGGGTTATTGATTAGGCCCACTCCAACTGCAGATGAAGTCTGCAGGGGAAGAAGCAGGTCTTCAATGTGCTTCTGCAGATCTGCCGACATTATTAGTTCTAGTAAGAGCCATAGCATCTCAGCAGTTGTGGTGGGAGAGCTGTGCAAGACCTGATTTTTGTCATCTTAGCTCTCTTCCATGTTTTAAAAATATTTAAAAGTTTATCAAATCTCTTGCCATATCATGTGGAGATTTGCTACATCAAATAGATAGTTTCCAAGGTATGCCAAGTTGGGATTGCTACCAGTGGCTTACAGAATAGAGCGGTTAAATGATAGTTCTCCCTGAAACAGAGCTGGGGTCTGTCTTTTTCCTCAGAGCTGGGTAAAGGGTGGTGGCTCTGGGATCACTGGGACAGAGGGAAGAAGCAGCCTTGTAATCCCTAGCTCATGGAGAGATTGGTGCTGTGGCTGACCTGCACAACAGGAGTGGGGGCAGCAGCCAGCCCACGTGGGCTGCCCATGGCAGGCCAGGATCTGAACTGACTGGGAATAAAGAGAAAGAGTTGGCGTTGTGTGTGCATGGAGTATTTCCTTATGTTAATCTCAAGAGATTTCTTGTGACGCCATCAGATATGACAAGCGTGATAATTAGTCTCTAAACCAGTAATTGTTTACAGGTCCACTTATTTATCCCGATTCATCTTAGTGTAAGTTCTTATAATCACAACTGCCTATATGCCATGAAACTTAGCCCAAAATATTTTGCTATTTCTATGTCCATTTAATTCTGTCTGCTTCCGTACCACTTTTTCATGCCTCTGTGTGCAATTTTGGTCCCACAGCTTTTGTAAAGGACAGAATTCTCAATTCCTGAAGTTTTTTTACTGCATGCTGAGGTAGCCTCCCTGAGATTTTTCCATGGAAAGTCTTCAGGTTCATCAGCAAAGTCTGGGGTTCATATTTCTAAGGCAGGAGTATGCTGGCATTCCTCACTATAGGCTTTGGAGAAATTTGGAACTGAGTGCTAAAAGGAATATTTTATCCATCTCTTCCAAATAGATGTGGTTAAATTCAGAAGCTGATTATATAAATTATAGAGCACAACTAATCTACAGCTTAATATTCGAGTTACAGACAAGCAAATCAGCTTTCCTTAAACACAAAAGCGTGAATTTCAGACATCTGTTATGTCTACCAAGAAATTAATGGTTTTTTAGTTTTTTTCTGATCTATATTGGTATGCCTGTATCATTTTATTTTTTTATGCTTACTGATGCACGTTTGTCAAAATAAGGCATTCAGTCATGTCTTTGAACAAACATGAAATGTTTGGAATCTGTTTTTTTTTTACCCCAACATTTCCCGTTGCTAAAGAAAAAATGTATTACATTTCTACTGAACTTAAAGGATAGATGTGTTTCCAGTTTTCTGATCTGTTTTGGTTTTTAATTTGTTAATACTGACCAAACTGAAACATCTTATTTGCTGGTTAGCTGTAACACAAATTGTATTAGAAAGAGTTCAGAAGTTCATTAGCAAAATCTTGCTTGTTTGCTCACTGCAAAAGACAGACTTTACCACAATTCAAATGGTAATAGAAAAGCACTTTAGCCGTGCAAGTCTACACCACAAAGCAGTTATAACACCTAACAAGTAAACATTTTTATACTGATGTCTGGGTAGTTATACACAATTCTCTATTGTCTGTCTGTATCGACATATTTATTTTTAAACACTTAAACTTCAACTTAGTACTCTCCTGTGGGTTTTGAGACTTCAAGTTTCTCCTAACACCAGCAACTAGTATGGCAGTTGTGAAAAGGACAGGTGTTTCATTCCTTGAAGTTGTTCTGTAGCTGTTTAAGCTTTTATACTTTTAAAATTACATTTTTTTTCCTATGCTAAATCTTTCCATACTTAAAATAATTCCCTAAGTTGCTAATAACATTTGATTCTTCCAGAAGTCTCAGTACTTTAGTGGCAAAAGTAAGAGAAAGCCTATACTAACTACAATTAGGCAAATATGATTTGCAAGTAAGTAGGTAAAAAAAGTGGAGACAGTGGATTAAAGAAGCTGTTTTTCATTATGTACAAAAAAGTGTTACCTTGAAAAAGAAGGCTTAGTATGAAAATAGAAAATTGACACCTTCCAATCATAATTTATGAGCTATTCTTCTCTTCTCGCCACCTTCCTTTCAAATCCCACTGTGAAGCCTTGGAAAGCATCAGCAATGGTCCAGTGCTGCCTCTCATCTTCTCTGCTGCATTCAGCTGCTGGCTGTGTTTGCTCTTTTTAGCCAACCTGCTGTAAATTTTAAGGGAACATGACTTGACTTTTCTATAACACATTCCAAGTTTGTGTGTATTTGACATTTTCAAGATGTGTGGGTTTTTCCTCTTTTTTTTTCTTCAGTTTTCTGAAATGCATATCATTATTACTCATTGTGTTCTGAGAAATACAGCTGCAGATAGCCACCCTCCTTGGATTTGATAATGATTTTTTATAATATTTCATAGTTCTTGACTGAAAATAACAATTCAATCCAGTAATCATCTACATGGAAAAAAGGAACAAAACCAATATGTTTTTCCAGGAATTTCATCTGTCTGTAATCTTTATGCTAAATTAGCTTTGTTTAAAAGAAACATTCTTCCTATTGGGTTCATGTGCTTCATAAATCCTATGATCAATATCTAATAAATAAATAATGAGACAGCATCAGGTTAGCTCCAAAGAAGGATTAGTACTAGGATTAGTACTAGGAATAATGTCTGCAGTAACTAATCACTTGTAATTATAAAAAAGTAACTGATCTAAAACTTGGAACTCATGGAAACTGGAAAGTCCTAGACATCAGATTTGTGACAATCTAAACACGAGATGTGAATAAGCCACAGGAATCAACAAATTGTGTTTTCAAGAAAGATGTGGAACAAAAATGTGAGCAAACGTTGGATATCACACAAAGTATTAATAAATTCTTCAGGAATTCCTGTAAGACAAAAACATTAAGCTTATTTTGACAAGCATTTCCCACATGTTACAAGTTTTGGACTAATTCAAATTTTTAAGTGGATTTGAGCCATCTTACCTTCTTCAGCCTGCTTCTGTTGAAGAAATGCGAGATTTTGTTTGGGAAAACAAACAGATTGGGTACAGTCAAGGTAATTTTTTTCCCTTTCATAAGTACCAGAAATTAATATATTCTTAAATATCAAATCTGTTCTTCTCTGATAGGAGTTAAAAAATACAGGGTATTTATAAGTTTTCCAGTCAAGTTTTATATGCACTCTGACTAAATTCCTGAAAGTGATCATCTTTTGTCCTGCTGCATTAGTTAGCTTCTCTTAAAGCAACGTGTTGTGGCTGCTCTTCAACTAAGTCAAACACTGCTCTTACTGACTGCAGGGTACTAGTAGAGCTCCTTAGGTTCTTTATTTTAAATACCTTTTACACAGCACAATATACAACTAGTTTTCAGTTATTATCTGATATGGAACACGTACAGTAATCCCCAAGGCTGGCATCCATGTACATTTTTTTATCACTTTGAGACTCAGCATAGTAGTGTTTTCTGATTGCCTTATTTTTAAGCTAAATTCAGCAAGAAATGTTCCCTGAAGATCTAAATTGTTCAGAAAAGTATCGCTTTGTTATGACAACCAAGCATCCCTTCTCGCCCACATGGTCTTTTCTCATTTCACATTATTGCTTTTTTTGCCCATACTTCTTTTTTTTTTTTTTTTTAATATATAGTAAAGTGAAATATCTGGTATAAAAAGATTTTTACTTCTCTGCTCCCGTTTCTTTATGTTATATGCATTGCACACGCCATCCTCTTCTTTCCATCTACAACAACAATAAAAAAATATTCTCTCATACATGTAAAAATTATCATGTCATGTAGAATAGCAGGGTTCAATTCCTGGGTCATAGAGTAGCTTTCCTGGGAACATCACTTAGAGTCACCTGCCCACCTGAGATTGCTTTCCTCAGCCCAGCGCTGCAGAGCCATGCAGCACACAAGACAGGGTCTGCAGCGCTCGTGATCATGAGTGTCCTCTTTACCCACCTTTTGGATTGTTCAAGCCATTAGAAGAATCGAGTTGTTTTGGACTCATAATTTGCAGGCTGGGTTTGTGGCCACGTGATTCGGTGTTGTTTCTTAAGCTTCGGGGAAGATTTAATGCTTGTTTATGATAGTTGCGCTTTCAAAGGAACGACAGGCATTTGGGAGCTGGCCAGTGTGATGTCATTGTTGCAAATCTGCTGAGTTTCATAGCTTTAAATCACTGTAACTGAAAGAGAAATCTAGATATTAATATTTTCCTTTCTTCAGAAAAAGATATCCTTAAGGCTACACAGCGAACAGAACAAACTTATCATTACTATGTACTGAGCCATGATATAGCAAGAATATCCTTAAGCTTTGAGAAATAGTTCAAGAAATGCATCACCAGATATTATATTAGAGTGCACACATTATAATATTCATTACAGTAGCAGAATGTGAACTGCATGTTATTGTAAAAGAAAATCCAATTTGCTGCCTACTGCCTTCAATTTGTTTTTGACAAGTACTCGATCTTTTGCTATATTTTGCTTTCTACATTTATCTTCTTGGGCATGTTCTGTAATGTCTGCTTAGGGCAAAAACAATAATCTTTTCATTTAATTTAGAGAAAAAGCTCATGTATTCTCTGTGCTTACTAGGTACAACAATATGAAAACAAATCCCAGTTGCTAAAGATCCATTTGACAGTATGAAATAGATTCTGACTTTTTAATTTAGGCATAAAACTGCAGAGGGCATATAAGGGATGCAGGTTTACTGAGCGGTACCATTTATTTATGAGTGATCTGCAAAAGCCTGTATTATTTTACCTGTGATGGATGAACCTAAGGGGGTATAAAAAAGTTGCATTTGACCCTGGCAGAACAACTCTGGAAAGTATCAAGCTTATTTGGCTTTGTTAAAAATCTGAGAAATTGAGTTCATCTCAATTTCTGCGATGAGTATTTCCTCAAAGTGGAACATAGTTTTAATTAAATTGAAGTTTGCTAGTTTGTAATTTAGCTCACTGCAAGCCATGGGCGGGAGGGAGGGAGGGGAGAATTTCAATAGGAACACTTCTGCTGCATTGTATTTGAAGTAATACTGTGTGATCAAAGGGAAACTAGTCTTGCCAAAATTTGAATTGGTTTAGATCTGAGGTTTGGTTTGCTTTATGTTCTTTCTAAATAATCACCTGAATTTGTCCAGTAGTATTTGTTTGGAAATGTCAAAAGAAAATGTTTTATCTTGTTTATGGCAATTTGAAGGGTGGTAAATACACCTTTCTAATTTTCTTATAAGTGATTATTTGGATAAACTCTTCAATTTACCTAACCCATGAACACCTCCAGTGCCTCACTCTCCAGGACATGTGTCTCAGATTTTAGAAATAAAGCTTGTAGAAATTTTTGCTATATAGCTCACAGAATCAGGTAAGCTGACCATGCTGATCTAGAAAACCATTTTTTAGCCCAATCCCTCTACCTCCTTCCAGAAACTAAACAAAGAAATAAAAGGATCTTAAAGTTTGTTCTTTACAGTGCTGTTAAACCTGATGTTCCTTCAAACAGCCTCCTGCGGCATCTTTCCTGTCCCCTCATTTATAATAGGGAATAG